>APFE031382771.1:77153-95463 GCA_000404065.3 Pinus taeda
TTTACCATGGAAATCTTAATCTATAAATAGGCTTTGTTACAATATTATGTGCCAATACCAAAGCTTATCAATACCATAAACCTAAAAAACCATAACTCACTTTACACGTAACAAAATTCTTAACCATGAAAATTTATCCCCAACTTACTATGGAGATTCTTAATTTGTAAATAAGCTTTGTGATGCAGACCATCCACAAGTAAAATTCACCTTTGACTTCTTTAAGTAAAAACATATTTACTCATTAGTTAGTTCCCTAGTTTATTTTCAAGAGAAGTTTGCCAACTTTTCTAAATCATTTGAGATGTAATAATTAAATTATATATACTCTAAAATGAATCAAATTTATTAGAAAGAGTGTCATTTGGTTTCTATGTTAAAAGGATAATGTAGTTAAAAATGATATTTTGTTAGATAATATAGGAAACATATTTGGATTGTTGAGTTTGTAGAACCTTATTAAAAAGGTTCTCTTATGTAATAATCAGACTTAGAGAGAGGGGAATTTGGAGAGATTTGAGTTGGGGAATTTGGAGAGATTTGAGTTGTGTGTAAAGAGAAACTATGCAGGATTGTATTATCTTATTTTTCCCTTCTAGAATCAATAAATGTGTTTATTCTAAATTTCTTTGTTATTGATGTGAGATCTTCGGTTCTTACAATAGTTTATTCTCATTGCAAGTTTACCATGTAGCCATGCAGCCGCGAGATTCTGGCGTGACAATAAAAATTTAATACACGCAAATTTTAATGTGATTATCACTGAAATCATTTCTGAAAACAAATCTTTACCTTAATTTTTTTTGTGAATTGACGAAGATATAAACATTCCTATCATTTTCCATGCCATCTACGGTCACTTTCCAACTAAGAAGCAAATAAGAATTGAAAAAACAATGATGAGTGACGCGTCGTTCTGTTAATTAACGAAAGCGACATAAGAAAGCCCATTTCTGTTAATTAACGAAAGCAACAGAGACCACCGAGTGCTCTACGACCTCACCGCCGAGCACTCTACCACCCTACCACGAGCACTTTATCATTGAGACTATCGAGCGCTGGCCACAAACATCCTTTTGCCAATGGTCCTTAGTTAATGACATTGCTAGACAAAACTATTTTCGTGAATTGAAACTTCGTCAGTTTGGCATCAAAACATGAATTTCTTGAGTTGGTATTTGCACTTGAGTGAGACCATGAAGGCATCAATAGTGGTATCAGAGCAATGTCAATGTGAGAAAAAAGGGAAGATGGCAGACCGAAAAGGAGCAGCACCGGGAGCAACTCGAAGAGTTGGCATAGCATGATCTGTAGCAAATACGACTTTAAAAGTGGATTTAAGGTGATTGCGAGAGAGGAAGGAAATAATGGAGACTATATAGAAGAGAGGAGCTGACACAATAGATGTCACTGATGTAGAATAAGAGTCTTCATGAAGAACTAGTTGGTGTACTTAAGGGCTTTGTAATTTCACAATATGGATTGAAAATGGACCAAGATAAAGTGAAGGCGATAATTAATTGGCCGGTCCCAAGAAACCTGGTTGAGGTATGAAACTTTTATGGTCTTTTCCAATTTCGATAGAAAATTTATAAAAAATTTCAATAGTTTATGTGCACCCATTCTTGAAACTATCAAGGAGAATAATCATTCATTCATGTGGATTGTAGCACCACACTATAACTCTAAATTATTGAAGAAAAGAATTAGGAAGAAACCTTTTTCTAGGGCTACCATATTTTAGAAAGTCTTTTTAGGATTAAACTGAAGCCAACGAGATCACTGTTAGAGTTTTGTTGCGCCAATAGGGGCAATCGATTGCTTATTTCAACTTATCTTGCTTACCCATAATCCTTCTATGTAATTTATAAAAAACCAACCAAAGCTGAACGAGAGACCTGCCAAATGGGTTGCATTTTTGCAAAATTTCAATTTTGTAATAAAACATACTAGTGGGTAATCAAACAAAGTAGAAAATACTTTAAGTAAGATTAATTTAATCCTATACGAAATTCAATTCCATGTTTTGAGATTTGATGAGCTCAAAGAAATGTACAAAGGTCAAAGACACCCATGCAATATGTGAAAACCTAGTGAGCATGGGTTCAACTCCGGATCCAAGACAGGTTTTTGTTGAAGGGAAAAAATATTTGCATTCCTAAATGTTCCATGACGGACAACTTAATCGAAGATAAGCATAATGGAGGATTAACATGACACAGTGGAGATAATACAAAATTTATTGTACTAATTTTTTATTATTATTGATCATGTATGTAAGTTAATGTGAAAATATGTAGAGTATGTCCATAAGAAAAAGGTAAGAGTTAGAATGCAAGATTGTACCAACCATTTCCAATTCCCAGTAGACCCTTAGATTCTGACATCATGGATTTTGTTTTGGGTTTACTTCTAACACAAAGAGGTAATAATGCCAATTTTGTTGTTGTGGATAGGTTTTCTAAAATAACATATTTTATTGCTTGTACAAGAACTAATGATGCAACTAGTATGGAAAATTTATTATTTAAAGAAATTGTAAGATTGAATGGATTTCCCAAAATCATAGTATCATACAGGGATGCAAGATTTGTAAGTCACTTTTGGAGAATCTTATATAAGAAACTAAGCAGTAGTTTAAACCTCACTTCAACTTATCACCCCAAATAGATGGATAGAAAAATATGGTAACTATAAGTCTTTGAAATATTTGGAAAATTTTGGTTGATGAACAACCCAAATAGTGGGAATAGATACTTGGTTAGGCTAAGTTCACTTAAAATGACTCACCTAGCAAGAGTACAACAGTGAGCCCATTCCAAAATTTATATGAAATGAACCCCAAAGGAGTGTATGAACTAAGGAATTTGGGAAAGTAGGAGCTAGGAAATACAACACATGAATATTTTGCAGTAAGTATGCAATAGTTACAAGAAAGAGTCAAGCAACAATTGTAGGAAAACAACAACAAGTAGAAGTAAAGATACAAGGATATGAAAAATAGACAATTGGATTTTTAAGTTGGTGATTTAGTAATAACATATTTGAGGAAGGAAAGGTTTCCTCTTGGAATATACAAAAAACTTAAGCTCAAGAAAATTAGTCCATGTAAAATTTTGAGGCAATTTTCTTCCAATTCCCATGAATTAGAACTTCCTAAGGATATTGGAATATCACCAATTTTCAATGTAGTGGACCTATACCTCTTCAAGGAAGTAGATAGTGCTTCAGTGGATTCACATGTAGGTGATGAAGTTCAAACCAACAAGTGGAAGGAACAACTACCCAAAAGAACTCAGAAGGAAAGTGAAACAATCTTAGGTCAAAAGTAGTTAGGAAAACCAAAGGTAAAGAGTATCTTTAGTATCTAGTCAAATGGAAGAAACAAATCATCAAAGATGCTACAACGATGACCAAAGTTGATATCATGATGATGCAGGAGCATCTAGTTGAGGGTATCATGGCTAGGGTATTTGGTCTCAGCAAAGACAGGTAGGTTCACAGTAAATGTCTAGTTTCATTTTAATTTATTAAGTTAAACAACATTTAGGGAATTTTATGTCAATTATTAGTTAAACAACATTTAGGGACATTCTGTTTAAGTTGGAGGTTGTTCCAGCCAAATTGTTTTATTTATTTATTTATTTGTCTCTCGTAAAATTACAACAGAGTAGGAAAAGAAATAACAGTTACCATAACCATGCAAACAATATATGTAACTGTTAACAGTTATGAGAAACTATTTTGACACAGCTTTAAAAGGAAAATATGCCTAATTGTAACAGGTTCGATACATCAAAGAAGGAATGGAAAACAAAAATAATTTCATGTTGAAGCAAAAACATTTGAATCCATTTGCAGCCAAATATCATCTTTCTTTTTCTTTTCCCATTACTTACTAAGTGTAATAACAAATCACAATAGTGCATTTTCTATTTCAAGCATTCTTTCCTAACAGTCATCCAGGCAAACAGAGACACAATTATTTTTTCAAACAACGAATCAAAGATATCATATTAAGCGAAGAACTGACTACATAGTTCTAGCTAGCAAGAAAAGTTCCAGATACTTGGGTGCAAACAACAACCATGGAGGAATTCTCAAAACACCAATAGTCCTAGCCACTGTAGAATACAATCGCAAACAAAGGTAACCCACATTCACGTGAACTTCTTTCTCTTTACAAGTAACATAGTCTTCGCATAAAAAATAATTACAAAGTACTTAGGCTAACAACAGTAAGGCGGGACGAACCCATTTGCAAGATAACAGATAGCAAATCCAGGGTTTGAAAACCCTGTAGACCCCAAAATTGTTGCCAAATATAAGTTACATACAACAGTAGGAGATCGAAGGCAACCTGACATCAAATAAGAAATAGAGGAGCCGAAGCTCTCAAGACCTAGCCTATCATCAGACCACAACAGTGTTGGAACTAAGAAAGGAAAACAATAAATATCAATAACAAGGAGCGACCCTACCAGATTCATCAGGCAGCAATAAGCACAACAACGGAGCTTAGAGCCAAGCCCCACCGATAGTCAAAACCGATAAAGAAGCATTAGTTAACTGCGTACCAAGTCCTGAATAAGAAAAGTAAGCAGCAGAGAAGGTAAGGGCTTGAAGACCGACTTACCAAAAGAGTGGATGGCGCTAGAGGAATGAATCCACAACCAGGTCGTAGCCACAAGTAGGAGTCCCTGCTCACAAGGAGCAAGTACCCTTAGTAAAGAAGTATAACTGCGAGAGGAAGCTACAACATGGAGCAGAGGGCTTACCTTGCCCAGTGACGAGCAGAGCCAAGAACAGGGTCCCTTATGACCACAACCTATAAACCACAACAAAACAACAACCAGTTAACTAGAGAAACAACCATGTGAGCAACCAAAGATTTAACTAGGAAATGCACGTAGAGAAAGCCGAGACAACAGTAGCAAGAACAGTGCCCATGAGAGGGTAAACTACACTAGCAGGAAAATAAAGGAAACCCTCCACTAAAGTTGACGGAACAACCAACACAACACCCAGGTGAGGCCAAACGAACAGCAAATAAGGAAGTGTAAGCAGAGTTGCCAAGCCCCTAAGCAGAAGGGCCTGTAACCAGGCACAGACCGGGCACCATTGCAACATTCACCACATCAGGAGGTAGAGAATGTGTTGGAGATGGGGGAAGTCTTAATTTTGAATAAGGTACTACTGAAACAAGCAAAGGAGATAGCCAATCAAACCCACAAAAAGGCATTATTCTGGACAATTTGTAAGTCACATGGAAAATTCTATAAGCTAATTATCGAAAATGGGAGCATGGATAATCTAGTTGTCACAGAGATGGTGGAGAAGTTGGGTTTGAAGCTATTGAAGCACCCCACTCGCTATAAGGTGTCGTGGTTACAGAAAGGCCATCAACTGTTTGTGGATGAACAATGTGAATTTGAGTTCCATATTGGCAAATACAGGGACACGGTTATTTGTGATATTATGCCTATAGACATGTGTCATATACTGCTAGGAAGACCATGGCAGTATGACAAGAAGGTGGTTCATGATGGAAAGACAAACTGTTACAAGTTTGTCAAGGATGGGATTAAACACACGCTTGTACCCATCAAGGAGGAAGAAACAACAAAAACTAGTGGAGCCAAAGCATTTTTGGTGAGAGGAAAGGAATTTTTGAAATAGATCGAAGACAACAAGATAAAATACGTTGTTGTAAGGAGGCTAAGAGTAGTATTGTTACACACAAAAATTGAAAATTTTCCTAAAGAAATTTAGGACATGTTGCAGGAGTTCAACGACATTGTGGTGGATGATTTTTCGAATAAATTGCCTCCTAAGAGAAGTATTAGTCATCACATAGACTTTATATCAGAGCTAGTTTACCAAACAAGGTAGTGTACTAGATGAGTCCTAAGGACAATGAGGATATTAGGAAACATGTACAGAAATTGTTGGATAAGGGATTGATAAGGGAGAGTTTAAGTCCCTGTGCAAATCCAATAGTTTTAGCTCCCAAGAAAGGAGGAGAGTGGCAGATGTGCACAGATTCGAGGGCCATCAATAAGGTTACCATTAGGTACAGGTTTCCATTGCCATGGATGAATGACATGATGGACTATTTGAGAAAGGTAGCATATTTCTTGAAAATCAATCTGAAGAGTGGATACCACCAAATCAGAATCATAGAAGGGGATGAATGGAAAACAACTTTCAAAACCAATGAAGGTCTGTATGAGTGGTTGGTGATGTGATTCGGGTTAAGTAATGCCCCTGGCACCTTTATGTGCTTGATGAATGAGATGTTGAAAGAATTCATTGGGAAGTTCATGACTGTATATCTTGATGATATATTGATTTTCAGTGAAACCTAAGAAGAACATTTTTGACATGTTCGAAGTGTGCTGGAAAAATTACAGCAAAACAAGTTGCTGATAAATTTGAAAAAATGTTCTTTTCTTCAGAGGGAATTAGTTTATTTAGGTTTTGTGATTGCAGAAAATGATTTGAAAATGGACCCAGAGAAAATTGCAGCTATCATTAGTTGGCCATCCCCAAAGAGTCTGTTCAAGGTACGTAGCTTTCATGGGTTGAAATTTTTTTATCGTAAGTTTATAAGGAATTTTAGTGAGATCTGCGCACCTATGTTGGACACAATTAAAAACACAAGTCAGCCTGTTAGACTGAAGCAGTAGAGAAAAGCTTCTAGATGTTGAAGAGGAAGATCACTGAAAGGCCAATCCTGAGATTGTTTGATTTTAACAAACTTTTTCAAGTTCGTTGTGATGCTAGTGGTACAACCATTGGGGCTGTACTCAACCAAGAAGACAAACCAGTTGCTTATTTCAGTGAAAAATTAAATGAGAGCACGTAGAAGTACTCGTCTTATGACAAGGAGTTCTATGCTGTCATCCAAGCATTGAAGCATTGGAGACACTATTTGCTGAGTAAAGAATTTGTTTTGTTTTCTGATAATTCTGCGTTGCAATATGTTATGCAGCAGCATAAGCTGAACCACAAGCATGCAAAACAGGTTGATTATTTGTAGAGTTTCACATTTGTTTTGAAACATACAGTGGACAGGCCAACATGGTAGCAGATGCGTTGAGCAGAAAAGTTTTACTCTTACAGGAGAGCATGATGCAAGTGCTAGGTTTTGAACACCTGACAGACTTGTATCAACCAGATGCGAATTTCAAGGAGAATTAAGCCTACCAAAACCCTCTATTGAGGAATAATAGTCCATGGTTGGACTATAACTTACAAGAGAAGTTGTTGTTTAAAGGAGGACAACTATGCATTCCCGGCTATTCGATGAGCGAGAATATCATCTAGGAGAAGCATAGCGGAGGTCTAGCCAGACATTTTGGCATTGATAAGACCTTGGATCAACTCAATCACTTTTATTACTGGCCCAAGATGCGAATGGATGTGCAGCAATTTGTAACCAGGTGAAAAGTGTGTTAGTTGGCAAAATGACACAGTTAGAACACGAGACTCTACACACCATTGCCTATTCCGAGTAGACTGTGGGACTCAGTTAGCCTGGAATTTTTCTTAGGTCTACCAAAAATGCAGAGAGGTTACAACTCTGTGATGGTGGTAGTAGAACGGTTCTAAAAAATGGCACATTTCATCCCTTGTAAAAAAACCCAGTGATGCCACTCACGTAGCCCACTTGTTTTTCACAGGGATAGTCACGCAGCATGGCCTGCCTAGGTCCATTGCTTCTGACAGGGATGTGAAATTTATAGGACATTTCTAGTGCACCTTGTGGAAGAAGATGGACACACAGTTAAGTTTCAGCTCCGCTTATCACCCATAGACCAATGGGCAGACAGAGGTGGTGAACAGGAGCTTGGGAAACCTGCTACGAAGCTTGATTAGAGAAAATTCATGGATGTGGGTTCGTGTACTTGCCCATGCAGAGTTCGCTTACAACGATTCACCAAATCGTAGCACGGGATATAGTCCTTTTGAGATCTTGTATGGCATGCATCCTCACGGAGTGCATAAGTTATGGGATCTAGGATAGCGGGAAAGACGGAGTGCTGACGGGGAAGATTTCACCAAAGCAATGAACGACCCACACGAGCAGGTAAAGTCGAAGTTGCTGGACAACAGTCAAAAGTATAATTAGTGGGTAGATCTAAAACGACGAGAGGTACAATTTAAAGTGGGGGATGAAGTCCTCACACATTTGCGCAGAGAATAGTTCCCTAAGGGTGAATACAACAAACTGAAATATAAGAAGATTAGCCCCTACAAAAGTCTATGTAAATTCTCTACCAATGCTTATGAATTACAACTGCCCCCAGGGATAGGCATATCACCCATTTTCAATGTGGCAGATCTATTTCCATACAATGCTAGTCCTAAAGACAACAGTTCAACACGGCCTAAACGGGACACCTAGGAAGGAAGTAACTCATGGATGAGGCAAATTCCTTCAACTCAGCCCCTTGAGATCGAGAGAATCCTCAATACTCAGGTGGCCAGGCAAACTCGAAAGAAAGAGTACCTACAGTACCTTTTCAAGTGGAAGAACCATCCCATCGAGGACAAAATCCTGGCTTGACGCGGGACAAATACAATGTGCAGGGTATTCAATCGAGGAGCTCATGGATCGGAGCCATGAATTTTTATTACCCCAGGAGCCTAATGCAAGAGCATCCAGCTGAGGGTATCATGGTTGGGGTATTTGGTCTTAGCAAAGACAGACAGGTTCACAGTAAATGTCTAGTTTCATTTTAATTTATTAAGTTAAACAACATTTAGGGACTTTTATGTTAATTATTAGTTAAACAACATTTAGGGACATTCTGGTTAAGTTGGAGGTTGTTCCAGCCAGATTGTTTATTTATTTATTTGTATCTTGTAAATTTACAGCAAAGTAGGAAAAAAAATAACAGTTACCATAACCATGCAAACCATATATGTAACTGTTAACGGTTATGAGACATTGTTTTGACACAACTTAAAAAGGAAAATATGCCTAATTGTAACAAGTTCGATACATCAAAGAAGGAATAGAAGACAAAAAGAATTTCCTATTAAAGCAAAAACATTTGAATCCATTTGCAGCCAAATATCATCTTTCTTTTTCTTTTCCCATTAATTACTCAGTGTAATAACAAATCACAATAGTGCATTTTTTGTTTCAAGAATTATTTCCTAACAGTCATCCAGGCAAACAAAGACACATATTTTTTTCAAACGACAAATCAAATATATCATATTAACTAAAGAACCGACTACACAGTTCCAGCCAGCAACAAAAGTTCCAGATACTCGGGCGCAAACAACAACCATGGAGGAATTCTCAAAAGACCAACAGTCCCAAGCAATGTAGAATACAATTGCAAACAGAGGTAACCCACATTCATGTGAACTTCTTTCTCTTTATAAGTAACATAGTCTTCACATAAAAAATAATTACAGAGTACTTAGGCCAACAATAGTAAGACGGGACGAACCCATTTGCAATATAACAGATAGGAAAGCCAGGGTTTGAAAACCTTGTAGACCTCAAAATTGTTTCCAAATATAAGTTACATACAATAGTAGGAGCCCAAAGGCAACCCAACATCAAACAATAAATAGAGCAGCTGAAGCTCTCAAGACCTAGCCTATCATTAGACCATAATAGTGTTGGAACTAAGAAAGGAAAACAACAAATATCAATAGCAAGGAGCGACCCTACCAGATTCATCAGGTAGCAACAGGCACAACAACAAAGCCCAGAGCCAAGCCCCACCTACAGTAAAAACCGATAGAGAAGAATTATTTAACTACGTACCAATTCCTGAACAAGAAAAGTAAGCAGCAGAGAAGGTAATGGCTTGAAGACCGACTTACCAGAAGAGTGGATGGCACTGAAGGAATGAATCCACAACCAGGTCGCAGCCACAAGAGGGAGTCCCTGCTCACAAGGAGCAACTACCCTTAGTAAAGAAGTATAACTGCGAGAGGAAGCTACATCATGGAGTAGAGGGCTTTCCTTGCCTAGTGATGAGCGGAGCCGAGAACAGGGTCCCTTGTGACCACAACCTATAAACCACAATAAAAAAAAAAACCAGTTAACCAGAGAAACAACCATGCAAGCAACCAAAGATTTAACCAGGAAATGCACACAAAGAAAGGCAAGACAATAGTAGCAAGAACAGTGCTCAGATGAGGGTAAACTACATCAGCAGGAAAACAAAGGAAACCCTCCACCAAAGTCGACAGAATAACCAACACAGTGCCGAGGTGAGACAAAACGGACAGCAAATAAGGAAGTGTAAGAAAAGTTTCCAAGCCCCCAGGCAGAAGGGCCCGTAACTAGGCGTAGACTAGGAACCATTACAAAATTCACCACAATCGCAGAAGAACCATCGACAAACCCTCACGGCGAGCAGAACAAAACCAAAGTGCCAAGTGAAAGAGGGTTTGGAGTGAAGGCAAAGAGCGAGAGAGCGGAGTCTGAGGCAGGGACAAGTGTCCCCTCACACCAACCAATGTACTCACCAATTACTTGTGCAATCAAACAAAATATCTGAGTTTACATTATCTTTATGTTAATCATATTTGTAATTATTGATTGCCTGCGAGGTTAAGAGGGTTGGTCCCATCACATCAAGTATGGCACAATTGTTGATACACTGATGAAAAATTATTTTCTTCCTCAAGAGTCTGATGCAAAAGTGACCACAAGTCAAAATTCACCTTTGACCTCTTTAACTTCTTTCCTTAATGTTTCATGCCAATCCATGTTTATTGCAAGCAAGAATACTCTCCAAGTTAGCAGATTGGAAGTTGTCTTATGGCTGGCAAAGAAAAATATTTTGCATTCATCCATGATTTCATCTATACTTAAAGTTAGATTTCTTTGATTGCCACCCAATTCCTCCTTGTTGGCAGCCATCGTGATTCCAAGAAGGTTATTGTTGAAGATAATGGAGAGTATCCTAGAATAGGTAGAGTTGGTTCACGTAGCCTCAGGATAGGAATTAGTTTATATTTCTTAGGATGTTGTTCTAACTTCCCTAAAACCATGTATTCTATTTAATGTGTAATGTTGATGAACAATTTAGAGCATTCTACAGAGCCAGACTCTCCTGGTTCAGACTCTCTTTCATAGAGCTGACCAATGGGTTTTATTTCTTAATACAAACATTGTCATTATTATCATGGTATCAGAGCATCAGGGCTGAGGAACCTGTACGCTGGCTGGTGGGTGGTTCTTTGAAGAGAAATCATCACAGGTTTTGAGTGGACAGCCGTGATGATCACTATTAAATCGTCGCAGGTTTTGAGTGGATAGTCGTGACGATCACTATTACACTTCCGGAATTTTTCATTTTTTGATCATCGCACTTTTCAGGTGTATAGCTGCGACAATCATGGAAAATTGATGAAAAACTATGACGATCTCAGATATTGGGCAAATATCAGCGAAGATTGTGTAAATCAAATTGCAAATGGAGCCAAGAACAAGGTTGTAGCTGTCAAAGAAGTGTTGTGCTTTGCAAACAACCCCCCATTTCATATTATTTTTATTCACAAAAATGTTAAAATATGAAATAGGGCCCTTTTAGGAATAAAATGATGACAAAACTCTTACTTTGTAAAAACCCGACAAATCAATGGAGCACTTTATAAAATAACCCTTAAAAGCAATATCTTTTTAAAAGATTAGAAATAAAGTAAATGTGGGTTTATTGCGATAAAGCGATCGCAAAATCGCATATCGCAATAACATAAAAGATGCACCAAACAACCAAAAGGCTTCCCCCCGATGCGATAAAGTGATCGGCGATCGGCGATCGGAGATACCCCTTATTTCACCGTTAACACACATATGCTAAAAGCCCGAACGTGATAAAGCTATCGGCGATATCGCAATCGGCAAAATCCCTTGTGCACAAATAACGCGCCCCTCATTAAAACCCCGATGCAATAAAGCCATCGGCGATATCGCAATCGGCAATCCCCTTTGTACCGCAAGAATTGTACATATGCCTTTTGCCGATGCGATATCGCAATCGGCGATTGGCGGCTTCCCCTGTTGAACCCTTAAAGTGCATATGCCTTTCGCCGATGCGATATCGCAATCGGCGATCGGAAATATTCAAAGTATTGTTAAAACTACCCATGCGCCCCTGCCCGATGCGATGCGATAAGGTACAGTTTTCAACAAAAAGTCGTTAAAGTGATTGGAAAGCCCGATTTAATGACAGTAAAGGCATAATCATTCCCGCTAGGCCGCCAGTACACCCGTTGCATGATTTGAGAGATCTTTTGACCAAATATTGGAGTAATGAGCATTTATAAGGTGGCAGGTCCTATACAGTCCCTTAAATGAATCCATACCTTCAGATCTGCCTATAGATTGTCTCCGCGCCCTTTCCATAAAAGCAAAAGTAGATCAACGTTCTTCCTTCTATTTTACTATCAGCTGTGAGTTTCATTGGTATTTCTATGTTACGCTGAGACTACCTCCCTGTGTAGAATACAGTTTCTCAAAGCGATATAGGCATAATGGGTAAAAAGGCAAAGAAAGTTGCAGGTGTTATCAGTCCACCAGCTACGCCACAAGCAGTAGTAAACAACAAGAAGGGTCTGATATCCGACACTACATGCGCGGGCCTTGCCAGAACAACTTGGCAAGGAACTTATGATTTGTTAGAGGGCGAAAAACCAACGCAGGTGGTAGATGAAGCTACTGCAGATTCATTGAAAAAATCAGAATGCACTCTCAAGGATTTGGCCAATTCCTTCCTCCATAGGATAGCAGCAAGAGAGCAAATGCTTCCATATACCGATGTCGTGAAATGGGCAATTGAGGAAATCCCCATCACTGATAGAACTTTCGTCACAAAGGATGGCAGGATTTTTGGGTCGTTCAAGCCAGAAGATCTGAGGCAAATGTATCATTTGCCTAAGCCCGAGAAAGTATACAATAGCACGTTTTTGGAGAAGTTCGCAAGTGAGAATGAGATTGAGTCTGAACCCATCAAAGATTAGAGGCAGAATCCAAATAAGCACAAGCATGAATCCTCTGGTAAGTACTCAGTCGACTCTTTGTGTTCTCCTTATTGCTATGCCGGTATAATGATGTGTAGATTATGGGGTTTGCACGACTCTGCCATTTTTACCATTGAAATGGTCCCCCTCATGGAGGCGGCAGTCAACAGTTGGATTATGGATTGGGCTACTATCCTTTCGGATAAGATGGCACTAGCTATTAGTGAATTTAGGAATAAAACCAGAGTCACCGAAAGGAAAATTCCCCAGTTCTGCTACAACGCGTATATCTTAGATACCCTTTGCTTTAATTCCGAATTCCCTATTCTTGGTTGGAGGTGGACCGCACAGGACCCCTCCCCTATTCATATTTACCATCGCAAGATGTGGAAGTCATCCCATAAGAATCACTTGTATCAAATTTGTAACAGTTTCATGGTTCCTGTTTATTATGCAATTTTTGATAAGCCTATTCCCAGGATCTCTTACCTAGCCTCTTTTGACCTGCTAGCAGTGGGTAGTTGGTTTGGGGAAGAATATTTTACTTATGTTAGAGTCTTTGGCAGCCAAGCCAGACCCCATGTCCTCCCCTTATATGTCCCCGACAAACTGCTAGCAAGGGAAATTGCCTACCAAATGATAGCTAAGAGTACCACACAGACTCTTAGGCAGGAGAAGAAAAGGGGCTGGCCTACTTTTCCTTTCAGATGTGGAGTCTTTACCCTGAATGATTTAAAACATGTAGAGAAAGAGGCTACGAAGATGCAAGCTCTAAATCTTCCTACAATTCCGAATAGAGCATATGATCCAAAACGAACTGCATATGCCGCTCTTGAACATGCCAAATTATCAACATTTGAGCATAGAGAAGATATGTTCGATGATATTTTTGTTTCAGCTGAATCAATAGGTCATGCTAAGGAGCTTGCCAGGAGAAGATATAATGACGAAGGGTTATCTGAGTTTAATAAGCTCAGGGAGCAGAGGTTGCAAACTCTGCCCCTAGACTTATTAATGCCAACCCAAGCAGCATCATCAAGCGAGCCTGGCCAACAACAAAGGAAAGAACCTCCTGCTACAGTGAAAACCAAAAATAAAGAGCAGGAAGAGCAACAAAAAAAGAACCAAGAGGATAAGCTAAAAAGAGAACAACAAGCGCGTTCGAAAGAAGAGCGCTTAAAGGCAGAACGCTTAAGGAAAGAAAACGAAGAACGCTCGAAGAAAGAACAGGAGGAGCGATCAAGAAAAGAAGAGGAAGATAGACAGCGGAAAGAGCAAGTGGAAAAACAACAGAAAGAGTAGGCAGAGATGCGGCAGAAGGAATAGGAGCAGCGAGAAAAGGAGAAACAGGAACAACTGCTAAAGGAATCCCAGGCCAAACAAACCACCACCGATACTAACAAGGGTGTCATTACAGACCCTAAGCTACAAAAGGAATGGCATCATTTCAGTACCATTATCGGTGGGAAAAAGGACTCACAGAATACTAATACTCCTAAAAGCAGCGGTATGCCTGGTGATACCTCATCTCAGGCCTTGAGCGGAACCAGCGACACACCGAAAACTAAGAATGTGGAAATAATTCCAAAGGGTCATAGTGACCAAATTACTCTCCAAGTGGAAGACATTCCTCCATTGAATGTCTTCTACAGTCCAAAGCACAGAGCCGTGGTAAAGCGATCGAGAAAGAGACAAAGGCTTGATCAACCTTCCATCTTTCCAGAACAAACAGTCATGGGCAATGTACTATGGAAGGAGAAAATGGATCCCTCCGATGACCTAACCAAATTGTCTCAGTACACTGGAGCTTATTCAGCTGCGACTATCAATAAGGCATCCGAGGTAAGTCTTCTCTTAAAGACTAAGGACCAGGAGATCTCCACATTACAAGTTGAATTAGCAGATGTTAAACAGAGGGCGATACAAGCCGAGCAACAATTAGTAGAACAACAACAGAGGACAGCGCAAGCAGGCAAACAGTTGGCAGAGCAACAACAAATAAATAGCCAATTGGCTAAGCAATGGGAGGAGGAAAAACAGAAAATTAACCAGGCAGCTATCCAGAGACAAAAAGAATTGACGGAGGCTTTAGAGCAACTAAAAGCGGCGAATGAGCAAGCATTGAAGACTAAAGATGAGCATATCGCTCAAGTTACAGCGCAGTTGGAGACCATCAAAGGAGATTCGCAGATAATGGAATTCAGAAAAGAGGCAATGTTAATCAACAATGCGCTTATAGCACAAGTTAAACTCTTGGTTCAATACCTTTCTCAAGCGGAACCACTCTGCGAATTAGCTACAACTGTAAATGACCAGGTAGAAAAGGCCAGGGATGACTTGAATCAAGCAGAAGAAGCTGTTACAGCCTACCTTGAATGGCAAGATTCTAAGTCAGGAAAGGAATCCAATTTGCCTAGGATAATTGAGGTCCATAAAAACATATTGTTTACAGAATGGCAAACACAAGTGTTGAAGGCAGAAAGGGCAGCATCAAGGTGTGCATTAACTTCCAGTAATTTGATTGATCTAGTAAATGATACCCTCTATATAGCCAACATGATCTCTCAATGCACGCCTGGGAAGATTACTACAGCAAATACATTGGAGCAGATGTGCTATCCAGAATTAGAGAGTAAAGGAAGGTTAATCGTCGGGGTCAACAGTTTAAGCATAGAAACGTATTGGCATTTCCTAATCAAGCCTCATGAACAAAGATCCGCTCTCAAATGCTTAACCTATGCCATTCAATGTATGATCCCCGACATCCAAGACTCCACCTACGCTGCCCAGCTCACTTCGCGGCTTAACAAACCTCCTAAAATTGAGCCAATGATCGCCATCAATCAACTCAGGTTCAAAGGGAAGCAGCCGACAGAATGATTCACCCTCCAGCTCCTCGAATTGCCAGCAAAATAGCAACAAGAATTTATTGACATCAGCTTAGTTAGCTTTTCTGTTTTGTAGATATTTAGATTAGCATAGTATTTATAGACCCTTTCATGTCTTTAGAAAGGGTCGTAAAATTTTGTAATAAGACTTAACAGACTGAAGTTTGCACTATTGTGCTTCAGCCTCTATTCTTTTATGAAACTCGACCACTTGCTTTTACTTTAACGGAGAAATTTCTTGATTCAATTGTGCACTACTATCATTGATTTGAGGAATGTTTATGCGTTGGGGCAGAAGCTACACATAGCGATTCATATCGGGAGTGGCTTGCTATTCAAATGGTATTTCTATCTTTTGTTTGAATTCATTCTGTGTATGTGAATTCGCTGTGTAATTATTTCCTGCTATCGTTAATTGTATGCATGCGCAACAATAGGAAATCTTACTCATGCCACTATTGGATGTTTATACGATATGCCTTATTTTTTAATCATGTATGCGTTAATGGTATGAACGCTTAAAGTCTAGTAGCATTGCTTTAATCGCTGCGCCTAACTACTTAGGTACAACAATCTTGAATAATTTAATATCTATGTCTATATAAATGCAATCATCTATATAATTGTATTTGTGGATATAGAACATCAAAAGCTACGCTTTAGAGTTCAAATAGACTCCCGGGATAGTTTTATTTTACTTATATTTCTGTCAATAGTTTTAGTCATCCACCTATCACTACTGTTATCTACAAAGCATTCACTCATCCCATTTATTTATCTCTGGGAAACTGGTCCCATTATCCCTAGTCGGAGCCACTATCCCAAACGGAAAAGGAGCTGCACTAAGGTCCGGACCGGGTGGTTTCCCCAATGTTGGTGCAACGATTTTCGAGGCACCAACATTTTTGGCGCTAGAAGGAGGGCCCGACTGTGAATGGCAAGCAAACCTAAAACCACAAGCCATTCTAAGAGTAATTCTCCCTCCGATTCTCCTAGTCATTCTCGATTGCATGTTGGTTTTCCAACGCGCAATCAAGAAGAACAGGAATCAACTACCACTGCTCACACCCACCATCCCTCAAAACAATTGAGTCTTGAATCTCCTGAAGTCGAGTCTCTTATCCATAAACTTCAGACCTTCTCGATCTCGCCACAGAGATCTGAGGTATCTCAAAGCAGTGCGACTTCGCAGTTCAATCTATCTCATCCGCTTACCAGACTTCAAAGTGGAAAACTTGGTATCGAACCCATCGAGTTCCCCTTGCCCGAAAGAAAAAGGGCCAAGAAACACACTGAAGAGTCTGATAGTGGGGAACTTTCATCCACATCATCCATTTCATCTCCTCACCTGCAAAGTCGACCATCCACTCCTCCATTACATATTGTTTTCCATCAGGGAACAGAAGCCTCAGCATCTCAATCTGCTCACCCCTCAATATCAGCTACCTCCCATACGTCTGGAACCCCAATAGTTGTATCAATTGCTGGTACTATTACAATGGTAGATCCATGGACCAGACCTGGCGCGGTCAATATGCCTGTGCCATTGTATCCTTTACCAGATGCACCCGAAAAGTGGCTCCCTAAGTTTAACCCAGATGATGGAACTCAGGCCGAAGAACACATTAATAATTTCATGCTGTCGGTCAACCTAAAAGGGGTAACGCAAGAAGATGTTGTTGTCAGAATTTTCCCTTATACTTTGCAAGGATCAGCAGGATCCTGGTATTTTTCTTTACCCTCTGGATCTATTACCAATTGGGATACATGCCAAGAGCAGTTTCTTACTAAGTATGGAGATGATAGGTCTTTAGAAACCTTAATAAACGATCTCTCCAACATAAGAATAGAACATAGGGAATACATCAAGGAATTTAATGCTCATTTCAATAAGCTCCTTAACAAAATCCCTACAGCTTCCAAACCAAGTGAGCAAATACGAAGCGAATGGTATATCACTGTCTACCTGCCAATATAGCTATTTTCGTAGATCGGGCTGGGAAACCTACCCTAGCAGAAAACATGAAAGAAGCACTTGATGTGGAGAAGCACATCAATTCCTTAGAAAAGAAAGCTGCCTTGGAAGACAGAAAAGCCAAAAAAGTTTCTTTTAAAGAAGACTCCAAGAAGAAAGGCCCAAAAGACCCATATGATATGGAGGGACTGCAAAAGGTCCTGAAAACACTGTCTAACGAAATGATTGACATAAAGAAGCAGGTGGCCGAAACATCAAGCAAAAGACCTTTTAGGACTTACAAGAAAATGAAAACAAAGCCACCTAATGTCATATCTAATGCCGACTCAGACCAGGAAGAAGAAGAAGAAGAGGCAACCCCACCATCTGATGATGAAGAAGAAGTAGCTGAGTGTCATGGAATGTGGGATTTCATACTCCCCGATCCTGATACAGATAATGAAGA
>APFE031382779.1:2048-49240 GCA_000404065.3 Pinus taeda
TTTTACCTGTATCAAGATCACGAACAAGACATCAATTTGACCTGAATATTACCTCGGTTCTTTGATCACACATCTGGCTGACACTTAGAAGGTTATGCTTCAATCCATCAACATACAAAACATTTCCAGCCTTGACCTTTTCTTTTAACCGAGCAATGCCTTTTCCTTTTATAGTTGCAGGAGTATCATTCCCAAAAGAAACTTTCTTTCCCTTTTCTAGAGCAGAGTAAGACTCAAGTTTTTCTTTCTCACCTGTCATATGCTTCGAACATCCACTGTCAATGTACCATAGATTTTCTTGTCCCTCTGCATAAAATGCTATCCCACATCTTTCTGTTTGTGGTTCCTTTATTCTCCATGTTTTGGTGCTTGAGGCTTGTTCCTTTTTTTGCTCAAACCTGCTCCTACATTCAGAATCTTCATGACCAAAGTTATTGCAAATAGAACATTCAACTTCATTTTCAAGAGCCGAAAAGTTGTTGTAGGTCCTTTTTGTAATCCCGGTCATACTTCTTTGTTTTTGAGCTTCTCTAGTCATGATTGTTTTGTATGCAACACATTGAGCTGCTTTGTGACCAAAGTTATGACAAGAAAAACATTGTCCATTGAAGAAACTTCTGCGGTTATCAAATCTACCGGCCAAGTGATTGTAATCTCTATTGTTATTCATTCTTGAACCAAATTGAGAAGACTTTACCTGTGGCTGGTTGTAGCTTTTGTTCACTCTTAAAACAGATTGCCCCTGATAGCCTTTGTTTGCAATTTGTCCCTGCTTTACCTGATAGTCTCCATTGTGCTTTTGCTCACTCCTTTTTGCTGCATCAAGATAACTTTTTGAATTGGATGCTTGAGAAGTTTCTCCATTATAGCCCAGAACTGTCTTGTTTAGAGGAGAATGTTGTACATTGATAATCTCATCCAGAGTTTCAGATCCTTTGACAAACTTAATATTAATAGCTTTTGTTTTCTCAATCTCTTTTCTAAGAGCAACAATTTCACCTTCTAACTTTTCAAAATGTTTTTCCTTTTCATCAATTTGAAATTGTAGAGTATCAATGATCATATTCTTTTCTTCTATACATCTCTTGAGTCTAGTAATTTCTTCAAAAAGGTTATCCACATCTATAGCATCCATATAATCATCATCTTCAAATGCCATTAACAGTTTATATTCATTACCTCGTTCATCTTCATCACTATTGATAGACCATCACTATCTTCATGAGTGTAGTAGCTTTCTTATTTGCACCCTGTTTCTTGTTCCATCTAGCAGGTTCCTTTCCTTTATCCTTATAAGGACATTTTGCAGCATAATGACCTACTCTTCCACAAGCAAAGCATTTAAAAGGCAACTTACCTCTGAACCTTCCAGAACCCCTTTGAAGATTTCTGACAAAGTTTGATTCTTCTTCCTCTTCTTCTGGGACGTGGCTTGCTTCATAATAATCTCCTTTGCCTGATGCCTTGAAAGCAGCTTCTCTTCTATCTGATGGACCTCCCTTTCTCATTTCATAAGCAGTTAGAATTCCATGTAGCTGAGACATAGTAAGAATTCGTAGATTTTCCTTTTCTTCAATTGCAGATACTTTAGATTCAAACTTGGGGGACAATGACCTTAGAACCTTTTCAATCACAATAGCCTCTTTTATTTCTTCACCCGAATTTTTCATGCAATTAACAATCTCATCTACCCGAAGAAAGTAGTTAGGCACACTTTCATCATTATACATCCTGAGATTCTCATACTGAATCCTGGGAGTTTGAAGTTTAGCATGCTTTACCTGTTCATCTCCTTCGTAGCTCAAGACAATCTTGTCCCATATTTCTTTTGCTGATTTATATTGCATAACCTTCACAAACTCTATTTGAGATAAGCATCCCAACAAAGTATTGACTGCTTTAGCATTTGTTTCATATTTCTTCTTTTTGGCCGCATCTGTAGGAGTAGCTGAAGGAAAAGTGTAGCATGTCTCTATGATATCCCAAACATCCGTACAAAGAGATTGAAGATATGCAGTAACTCTTACCTTCCAATAATTGAAGTTTGTCCCATCAAAAATCGGTGGCCTGATAGATGCTTCCCTCTCGTAGTTGCTCATGATGAAAGATCTTCCTTCAAGCGATCAAGCTTCTTCAGAAGGACCTGCTCTGATACCAATTGTTGAAAAATAATACTGAGAGGGGGGGTGAATCAGTATTATCTAGTTCTTTTAAACAATTCTTCCTTATTTATACTTTGAATTATTTTTGCATATCAGTACCATAAAACAATGAGCATGAACAAGAAAAACAGACAGTCACATCAAAGAACACCAGATATAAGGTGGAAACCCAATGTGGGTGAAAACCACCTCTTGCAATATGTCTCTATCTTCTTTCAAATTAGAAACTCCTTTTACAATGGTCTTGTATTGGTGCAGTCCTTACCAGTACGCAGGCTGCAACCTGCAGAGAGCTACAACTCTCTCTCGTTTTCCAGTCTCTCCTGGAAGGGAGCTACAACCCCCTACTCCCTACTTCTTTTCAAGGACCACTTTTCATAAATTTTCAAACTGGATCCATATACATCAAATGATTATCAAGTACATGTAAATTATATAGTCAGCTGCAATAACCAGATCAACAGTAACAGAACTGAACCCAGAACATCTTATCAACAAGAAAAATTCAACCAACAGAAGATCTTAACACAGATACGCAGTTTTTCTTCGTACTAGCCTGCGTCGCTATGCACTTCAGCCTCTGCTTCTCTGCATATACCCGCAGAGTTACTTCTACTGTACTGCGTGGCCACGCACTGCTCCTTTCACTGATCTGCGTACAGTACGCACTCAAATGTACTATCGCGCCGCGTACTGCAAGGTAGGCACGCACCCAGAAGAACTAACGCGCCGCATACTGTCACCGCAGGTACGCACCCAAAAACACTGTCGCGCCGCGTACTTAAACAGAAAGCACGCAGCTGAAGCACTGACGTGCTGCGTACCTGCACACTTCACCTTTGTCGCCTCTGCATACCCACGCGCTGCACCTTCGCCTCTTCTGCGTACCCACGCACTGATCCTTTGTTGCCTCTGCGTACCCACGCACTGCCACTGTTGATCACCTGCGCACCTCTGATTAGGGCCAAAATATAGTCAGATACTCAGATCTGATCTTGCGCGCGAGAAATTACCCTTCACAGATTCGCTTCCAACTTCTCTTCTATAGATCAAGCTTTTTAAACCGAGAACCCAATAGATCAGATCTTAAGATATTCAATACCCAAAAGATGCCCAAGCCAAATGATCTCCTTAGCTTTATATAGGCATGCTCTTCCTCAAATCAAGAATCATGGGGCTCAATAATAATAATAAAATAAACAATACCATGGGCCAAAACCATGATAACACAGTACCATCAGCTAAATACCATGAGAAACCCCACGTGTGGGCGCTTTACTGCCTTGAAGTGTGTGCACTGGGGTACGCACCCCATGAATGGGTAACCCGCGTATTTGGACGCAGTCCCTGCACGATATACTTGCGCGTACGCACCTCCTGAACTGCTCTCCTGCATACTTCTTTATGTTCATCAAAATGAGAGCCATGCCATGGGTGTTGCCATCAAGTACAACATCTGAAACATATAGTCATACCAGAACCATAATGCCAACAAAGCCCAAAAACAAATCCATGAGGGCTTAGGCCCAAAGTGGACAATATCATACCACTGTGGAGATATGTGGTGCCTAGAGTCCTTACAAGTGGTATCAGAGCCAAGTTCCGAAGTTAGCCAAGTGGATGAATCCTCCGAATGCCGAACGAAGGTGGTGGGCCCCGGTAATATCACAATGGGATCCATGGATGAGCTCGATTAGATAGGTGGTGTGCTCCAGATTCTTCATGGACGTGTCCTGGTCCCAACACGGTGAAGAGGAGTTGACCTGGGATAGAGCAAGCTCTCGAGGCAAGTGGTGCTCCATGTAAGGCGTGTTCTTCCAATGCATTGGAGCGGGGAATCCTGGTTGGTAGAGAGTGGACAGATAGATAATCATTTGAGGGGAGGCTCGATGGTCCTTTGTTTGAGGGGAGGATTGTTGGGTATACGACCAAAGTCCCACATTGACTAAAAGTGGGGAAGATCATGGGTATATAAGGATGGACAAATATCTCCATTGGTATGAGGCCTTTTTGGGTAAAGCCCAAAAAAAAATCCATGAGGTCTTCGGCCGAAAGTGGATAGTATCATACCATTGTGGAGATATGTGGTGCCCAGAGTCCTTAGGGAAACCAGGAAGAAGTGGGAGCAGGCCATGAGAGAAGTTATGGAATCATTTGTAGATAACCATACATGGGACTTAGTCACGTTTCCTTTAGGCAAAACAAAATTGCAGAATAAATGGGTTTATAGGTTGAAGGAAGAAGATGGAGGAAAATAAAGTTATAAGTCTAGACTTGTGGTGAAGGGGTTTGCAAAAAATAAATGTATAGACTTTGATGAAAATTTTTCTCATGTTGTTAAAATGACTTATATCATAACTATTTTAAGTCTAGTGGAAACAAAAGATTTGCATCCTAAACAGTTAGATGTAAAGACAACCTTTCTCTGTGGATATTTGGAGGAAGAGATCCACATGGACAACCAGAAGGGCATGAGGTTAAAGAGAAGGAGAAATTAGTGTGAAAGTTGAAGGTGAGAGTTGAAGAAGAGTTTGTATGGCTTAAAACGGGTTGTAAGGTAGTGGTATATAAAATTTGATAGGTTTATGTTTGTTCAAGGTTATGCTAGATGTCACCATGACCATTATGTTTATCTTAAGAAACAAAATGATGGAAGATATATTATATTATATTGTATGTAGATTACATTATTGTTCTAGGGTCTAACATGCAGGAAATAAATGCTCTCAAAGGAAAATTGGCTAATTCGTTTGCAATGAAGGATTTGGGTGCTACAAAGCAAATCCTTGGTATGAGAATAATTGGAGATAGGAAAAATCACAAATTAACATACCTCAAAGTGAGTACATAATTAACAGTGGTAAAGCAAAGAATGTCTCTTCTGTTGATGGGTTGAGGAGGAATTTACTAAGTGTTTCTTCGTGTGTGACCAAGGATATGATGTGTTATTTAAAGCTAAATAATATCAAATTAGGTTTACGAGCAAATGGAAAATAATAGTTGATGTTATTAGAGCAGACACTAATGTCTCTATGCCGAAAGAGAAGTCAAAAACGTATGCTTTTTCATATATTAAAGAGATTTGTCTATGGAATTAAAGACTAGTACATCTCAACTTTTCTCACATTCTTAAATTAGGAAAGAATAATGTTATTATAGATTTTCCAAAGCTTTCAAAGCCTAAGAATACTATTTGCATGTTCTGTCAGATTGGTAAACAAGTGCGAGTACCATTCAATTGCAAGGAAAAATCAGAAAATAGGTGATTCCAATTACTACATATGGACATATGTGATCCTTCAAGGACTCATACACCTTCAGAAAACTATATTTGATGATTGTAATTGATGATTTTAGTAGAATGATTTGGATAGAATTTCTTAGAGAGAAATAAAAATACTTTGAGAAGTTTAAGAACTTTAAGGCCATGACTAAAAATGAGAAAAAATGTAAAATAAAGTGTACAAGGTATAATAATGGAGGTGAGTTTACTTAAAAATAATTTTATGACTTTTGCAAACAATATGGCATTAGAAGGAAATTTTGCATAGAAGAGACTCCGTAGGAGAATGGTGTAGTAGAGAGGGCCAATATATCACTTTAGCAATTGGTGAGAGACATGATGGGAGAAAGTAATATTCAACATAGATTTTGGATTGACGTTATACACACAACAATGGTTATTCTAGACAAAGTTCCCTTCAGAAAAAAAATAATGATAAAATTCCATATGAGATCGGGTATGGAAAACCTACTACAGTCAAGCATTTCGATGTGTTTTGAAGCAAGTGGTATATGAAAAGGAGCTATGAAAAAGCTGGTAAGTTTGATGCAAGAGTTGATGAAGGTATTTTTCTTGGATACTCTCAAAATGTCAAGGGTTATAGTGAGAATACAAATATGGAGTTTATTGCATTGATGTTAAACTTGATGAAAACTTTGAATCTGAAGACTACTAGCGAGTAAATATGATCTCTAATAATCTAGTTACCAATGATTTGAAGGATGAATAGCCATTTTTAGATGAAGCAACTGGAGAACCCATCAATCCATAATCCAAATATCATTCAAGGTATGTGTAAAAACACAACCTAGATGACCAAATTATTGGTGACTTAAATTCAGGTCTTTAGAAAAAAAGAAGACTGCTAAATCCCCCTACTCAAGTGAATGTAGGTTTTTTTAATCTATGATGGAACCAAAGGATTTTTCTTAAGCCAACCAAGATGAAAATT
Source organism: Pinus taeda (assembly GCA_000404065.3). Classification (NCBI taxonomy): domain Eukaryota; kingdom Viridiplantae; phylum Streptophyta; class Pinopsida; order Pinales; family Pinaceae; genus Pinus; species Pinus taeda. Next base: position 8,446 of record APFE031382779.1, read on the forward strand.
GGTTAAAGGCCATGAGTGAAGAGCTTTACTAGATTGCAAAAAATCATACATGGGAGTTTGTTCCTAGACCAACCAATAATAAAGTTCTTGGCATGAGATGGGTCTTCAGGAAAAAATTGAATGAACACGATGAAGTGGTAAGAAACAAGGAAAGGTTATTTTTCAAAGGCTATGAAAAATTGAAGGTTTGGAATTTGATGAAACCTTTTGTCCTATTTCTCGATTAGAGGCAATTCAAATGTTCATGGCTTTTGGTAGCTTCAAGAAATTTAATATGAATTAGATGGATTTTAAATATTCCTTTTTAAATGGAGAATTAGAGAAATAAGTCTACATTAAGAATCATGGTGGTTTTTAGCTATTATATAAATTCTATTATGTTTCAAGATGAAAAATACCTTGTATGGTCTTAAAAGTGGTGCGAATGATAGTAATTTGTAAGGGAAATTTAATGATGGAAAATTGTTAGTGGTATTTGTCTATGTTGACGATATTATTTTTGCTCATAATTCAAATTCCCTAACTTTCTAGTTTGCAGGTGATATGAAGGTCAAATTTGAGATGCGGGGGCTTCATTCAATGAACCTCTAACCTATCGTGTGTGTTCATGAAATATTAAACAATAACTCTAATTTGAATACATATTGGAAAATACCCCTAAAAAACACTTTTTTTACCCCCCTACAAATATGGAGCCAATACACCTTCCCAATTTAAAAACCCCCTACTTTCACTAGATAATAAAGGTATCCATTTTTTCATTAACATTTTTTATACCCCTTTATATTTTTTAATTAACTTTGAGATCCATTTTTTATATATGCTAATATAAAACCCCTTTAACACCTATATATCCCCCAATATATTATGAAATTGGTTTATATATATATATAATATATATATATATTATATCCTCAATATGGACCCATGTGGTATGGTATTTCTCCCATTGTGAATCCCCTGTGATTTTAGATGTTTATGCTTGGAGAACTTTCATATTTTCTTGGTTTGAAGATTGCAAAATCTTCCAAATGAATTTTAATCTCTCAAATCATGTACCTCAAGGAATTTTTGAAGACATTTGTCTTTGAGGAATGCTTTTTGGTGAACACTCCAGTGGTTACTAGATGAAAACTCAGCAAGACTGATGAATCACCAAATGTGGATCAAACTTTATAAAAATATATTATTGGAAGAATTTTATATTTGATAACCTCAAGGCCATATATCATGCAACAAGTTGGTATTATTTGAATATTACAACCATCCCCAAATTGAGTCATCTTCTGCAACAATCAAGATTCTCAGATATAGTAAAGCCACAATGGACTATGGACTTTGGTAACCTAGAGGTAAATAATTTTCACTCGTTTCTTTTTGTGACCTTTACTAAGAAGTAAGATTCAATTTCTCTCTCTACCGCTAAAGCAGAATATATAGCAACTACAATTTGTTGCACTTAACTCTTATAAATGAAGAATACTTTACAAGATGTACAAGTATTATATGATCAAACTCTACCATCATCTATGATAATACCAATGAAATTAGCATGACCTACAACCCTATATTCCATTCAAAGAAAAATCATATTCCAATTAAGTACCACTTCCTCAAAGATAAAGTTGTGAATCATATTTGAAGCTAGAGTATGTACCTAAAAATGAGTAGGTAATTGATATATTCATGAAACCTCTTTGTAGAGATAAATTTGAGTACTTAAGAAAAAGACTAGGAGTAGTTCCTCTTACCTCCCTCCACTAGATCTTCCTCAAAATGAAGAAAGGTAGTCAGGAAGCACTCAATATATGAAAAGGAAACTGCAAGGTCCACAAGATGAGCTAGACAAGGGGAGCTACAATGTAATGAGAGAATGTTGTTTTCTTTTCCATTAATTTCAAATGGGGAGAAAAAAGGAAAGTACCACAAAAGAGAAGTATTACAAAAGTAAAGTTACATAAAATAGATGTACCACAAAGGAGAAGCACAAAAAAATAGAAGCATCATAAAGGAGAAGTACCACAAAAGAGAAGTACAACAATGGAGAAGTGCATCATAGTAGACGAAACATCCACAAGAGGAGAAGAAACAAAGGTAAGAAGTACACTTTGCTTTTTATTTTATGCTCGTGTATTGTGGTGTTGCCATATTGTTTTTGCTTTTGGTTTTGCATTCAGTGCCAAAGGGGGAGAATGTTAAAAATAAGTTGTCATTGATGGAAAATTGATGGAAAAGGCATTGATGGGTTCAAGAAATGTGTTGAGAGATTGGACCCATTTTAGGTATAGAAGATCATCTTAGGTTCTTGTGGACAGTACTTAGGTGGATAGAGCTCTAAAATAGACTTCCAGTGGTATATAAAAGTTTTCAATTGACCTCGTGTATCTGAATTTATTGTCAGTAAAAAGTGATAATCCATAAATTCAAAGGTTGCAGATAGACATGGTGGTAAAAGTGAATTTAGTGTTAGTTTTGGAATTTGGCAAAATTCAGTAAAGTAGTTGGTGGAGGTCTGCATTCAAGCCTTCGACCTAGTCAGGAGTCAAAAGAAACTATAGGTGCGAAACATTAGAAAGCATTTGACCCCCTACCCATGACCTGTTCTGCAAGTTTAAATTTTATAAAGAAAATTAATGGAAAACCCAAGTTCTAGGCCCTGTTCATCCTTATGAGTTGACAACATGAACAAACCAGAGGATGATACATGGAATTATCTTATTAGTTGACAAAGGTGATGCAGATGCATAGCTGGAGGTAAAAGGGGATGTCGATGTTAGCAATGACATGACACCTATGAGGGTGTGATATGTTGCATGTGTTTTCGACATTTCCAGGTGTCCAGATGGTCCAAATTCAAGTTACACATGGCAACATTAAGAAGGGTACACACGATACAAATGATGCAAGGATGATGTCAGTAGGATGATGTGGTCGTCAGGGTAGATATTTTGTTTGGTGAATTTTTTTCTATATAATTGATTTTCACAAAAATTCAAAGAAATATAGCCATAGTTCAAGATTCCAGGCTAGTCGGGTCTCTAGGCTAGTTAAAGGTAAATGCCACCATGGAGAAGGGATTTCAAGTCAAACTATAACTTCTCGAACTATGTTGGAAATTGTGTCAAGGTCAATTTTGGAAGGTTTGCAGCTAGATAGTCAGCAAAGGATGAAAATTTACAGAGCTCCAGCCTCATTTAGCTGTCGACCTAATAGTGACTTGGTCATAAATCCAGATCATATGGTGAAAGCGCTATTAGAGAAATGATCCAACAATTGTTGAAGGAAACTATCATTCAGAGAATTTTCAGGCACATATGGATACATTTATCACTATATTTGAAATTTTTTCCAAATATGGTGGTACACCAAATTTAGAAAAGCTCTGTTAAGCCTTGTAAAAGTTCCATAATTGCAAATTTTGATAGTTTAACTCAAGTTTTCTTATAGAGATAGGGAAAAGAATTAGAAAAACTAAAGAATAAGTTCATAAGACTTGAAACAAATGGTAGATAAGTAAAAATAAAGATTCATGTAAGCAAAAAAGATGAATTTAACAAAAATTATAAGCTCAAATTCTATATAAGTAGAAGTGAATTTGCAAGTTGTGTGTGAAGAGATATGTCTATGATGTTTTCATTAGTGACAAGGGATTGATGAAGGTGATTTCATAGTATTTGACATGAGTAATTGAGGTTAGTAATTAATTTTTTTAAGAAAGGAAGTGGCCTTTATGATTTGAGTTTGAAAATTGTATGAAAGATGAATCAAGGAGGTCAAGCAAGTAGCAACTTGTAGATTAGGGGTTGTAGCTCCTTCCTGTAGGGGCTGATAACTAACTAGGGGTGGAGCGCCTTTCAATGGTAACTGATAAAATAGGGATTGTTTCTCTTTTCAGTAGTAGATGATCAATTAGGGAGTATTATCTTCCTTCTATGTGTGTCCAAATAACATTGTAATAGCAAGTAGAAGCTTTCCTTTGTGAATTAAATTGAACAAAAGTTTGAAGAATCTATGTCTAATATTTTGTGCTTCTTCTGTTGATTCTTGTGATGATGATATGAATTTTTGTGAAAGTGTTTATTGGTGTCCTAGTATTCTACATCAGTGAAATAATTTTTTTATATTCCTACAATACTAATTCACCCGCCATCTAAGTATTGTCCTTGTTTCTAACACATCTCTTTCCCCATTCCCTCAGGCAATCCATCCCTTGCAAATGATTCACATAGGAAGGGTATCCATAGCCAATACATCCTTATACCTCGATTTAATAACATATAACGTGTGTCATGGCATACCTCAAGTGATCAATTCATATCAGAGGGTTCCATTGTCATCAAAATAACCTAATGTATGAAGTCTTCCAGTCCATTATGTTGTTGCTACTTGTTTTATTAGATAAGCTTATATATTTATGTTGGTAAGTTTACTAGTTTGCATTTATGTAGTCTTTAGACAACTTCGTCTTTAAGTCCATCTCACTAAGTATTCTATTAGCCAAAATAAGTACTTAGTGGTGATTATACTAGGGCACACAACCTTTCTGATGGGAATTTTAGTAGTTCACCTATACCATAAGCACATGATTGTTATGAGATTAATCATAAATATTTTTTAAGTTGGATGAAACCATACTTTCATAAATAGAACATATAATTTTAAATCAATTTGAAGCTCAATTATAATAGGGAAATTCTTTAAACTAGTATTAATACTTATATCTATGCAATATTTAGCTAGATTCTCTAAGTGGTTTATGTTCCAAATAAAGGACTCAGTGGAAAATATATTGCACCATGTAGTATTTTTTATACATGTTTATTAAGCCTCACACTTACTCACCTCCTAGTTAGTGTGGGAACTACCATCCAGGTTGTCTTTTACTGACAGGAATATTATTTACCACCACACCTCCATTATCATCACACCTATGTTATCATCAAACCTCCAATAAGGTAGGTTTTATCATTTGATAAGTATATAAGTGGTTAGCTAACACTTTGGTGGTGGAAATAGCTGAACTATATACACTGAGTGGTTTCTTATCCCAAGATAGCACTCAATGTGGTATGTGCCTCATGATTTGACCCAGGAATCTAGTTAGTTGTTAGTACACTAAAAGATACAACATTAAACATTTGCTTTCCATAAACATAATATAAAAGTTGATCATAAATTCCATAAAAAATTAGCATAATAATAGGTCAAAACAACATTTCATTCTTGGATGCTATATTGATCCCATACATGATAGGCGATCTTACTGGACAACGTCATCATGTCATCCCAAACTTGCCATTCATATACCAATGAGATTTTGAAGAACATTAATCAATGATACTTCCATTGGGATGAATCTCAACAATGACTTGCCAAACGAAATGGAATCATATACATTTAATTCATCATTAACAAATTCATGAAATATAGCACATACATATGCCAAATTGTTTGAAGGTTAGGGGAAATTTTTTCATATGTTATTTTCATACTTATCATGTCATTGCCTATTTTTCTTATCTGAGCCCAACTAGGTCCACCTACCATTTCTTTCACTTTATTCTTCCTTCCATTGTCATTATTCTGATGTATAAGGTTTAATCAAGGTATTTCACTTCTGGTTGGGTTTTATTTAGCTCTTCTCCATGAGATAATTTTGTCATTTCAGACACCCAATAATCCAATCAGGAATATACCACAAAACGAAATAAGAAAGAATGAAAAAAAGAAAAAGACCACCATGGCAACACCAAGAAAAAACCAAAAGTAGAATGGCCATGCTAAAAGACAACAATCAAAATAAACAAGCAAATTTGAGGTCAATAATAACAACAAATACATGATCAACATTCCATATTATATCGTCTATTAGTTCACATAAAACTCACCCCTTGAATTATCATCTCTTTCTGCATTATAGGTTGATGGTTCATGCCCCCAAAGTTTACATGGGATTTAATTTTTGGATTTTTTTCGATGACATTCCTCTTTATCTTCAATCCTAGGAAACCCCATTCCCTACAACCTACATATCCAAGGTTTTCCTACACGGGGTAGTCATTAGACTCTTTATCTCATGGAGATGTACCCATAATGTGTGCTCCAATGCACTACTCATAAAGTCTTATGGTCATGGTATTGGTTCTTACTTGCTCCCATGAGATAACAAAGTGCCACAGGTCGCAATGACTTCACAAGAATCTTATTCCTAATCTCCCAACTCCGACATCTCACTTATGTCAAAACATTTAGTTTCCCATGTGATATAATAAAAAATTTCAAACCATTTTTTTTCTTGCCCAACTTTTCTTTATGTAGAATCTTGATCTCATAGATGTGAGATATTATTTTGGTAATTCTTTTGTGCTCCGTGGTGTTCATAGGTTATGGTGGCTTTGATCTCCCACCTTGTTCAACACTTTTACTACATTTTATTCTCTAAATAAGCCAACATTTGTCAATGCTTATATGTACAACATTTTCATTGCAAAAGAATTCACACTAGCATGAAGTCACCTCAAAATTATTATACTCATTACAATTATATAAATCCAACTAAATTTAAGAAAATTAAAATGACATTGTCAATGTACTATATATATGCATTACATCTATTCCAATAGTTTAATTATGAAAATAAACATATATTACAATAGACTAATTAAGTTTGAAATCATATATGTATATATCTAAGTTCATGAGAAATTTAGCATTCATTATTGCAATCTTTCGTACCAATGCTTCCCACATTAACCATTTAATTTCCTGGGAATCTCTTCAAGGAATTCATTAATTTGAAACAACAAACACCAATTTTAGTTAAAATGAACTCTTACCACATTCCTTTACATTGCCTTTTTACTGTGGCCTTTTGTTGCTTTGCTTGGTTTTTCTTACCAACACTTCTAGTTGAAGCATTTATCATTTTCATTCATGCACACAACAAAGTTCAAAATCATAAACATATTAATGATGGTAATTCACAACGAAAAGTTCATTCTTGCATACTTTTCCAGTACTTCCTCCATGTGACGTGGAATCCATTAAATAAAATTCATTGTGTTACTCAAAACATAGCATGTACAAATTTTTATTTACATGCCATTATTGCATGCACCTAAGATACCTTCATGAATCTAGAATATCATTTTTTAATATTGAACATGCATCTCTCCTCTATTTCATATCTTTAACTACATTTATCATCCCTACCTTATCATTCATTAGCTTATGGTATCTTATTAAGAAATTAAAGAAACATATTTACCTAGTAAGGGCTAAGTCAATGGATTCCCCCACATAGTTATGGTTGCATCGGTTAACCATATACTTTTGCATATATGTTGGGTTTCTCTAAGGAATCTAGTCAGCATCCTATATGTTTATCCCATTGCATCAAACTCAACTCAATATTTAAATAACATTAATGTATTTATATATACTAACAAATTAATTTCACACAACTATACATGCATGTATTAATATTATATTTAAAACTTATATTCTTTCTTATAATAGATCCCATCTAGATTAAGTGTTGAACCATGCTTTGATACCACTTTGTAGCACTCCATCCCACCCCCTTGGGTATTTCTCGGTATGTCAAAGGTGTTATGTCAAAACTAACCCAATATTCTAGGTCTTTATGAAGATGGGGTGACAAAATCTTTTTTTTCCAACTTTTCAAAATATGAAATAAATGCCACCCTTATGCTTGAATCACCAAGAGCTTTTTATCGATGTAAATTTTATCTCAGTTTGAGTCATGGATTGAAAGTTAATCCAATTTGAAAACAAGTTGATTATTACTTTTCATATGAGTATGTACCACCATGTGGCACTTCCAAGAGGCATACATGGGTTTTACATGTTACTCATAAACCAACTGTGGCTTCATCGTCACTAGCACAACCAACAACATTGTTCCATCATGATAAGGAGAGAGGTGAATACCTTTCCAAACATGATGTACTGAGGCGATTAATATTCAGGTCATATGCTAGATAATTTTCCATTTAGCAGTCTCCATCTGGCAGTGTTCACGTTTTGGAGGTGAGACAGGAAATGCTAGTGCTACTAGGAATTCTTCCCATATCTAAATTCCAAATTTGAAATCACACCCTTTTTTACAATAATGTCATGGTGGTGTCACCTTGCCACATGGTATCATCCATTGATGCCACATTTCATCCAAAACCAAATCCTTGGATATCTGGAAGGCTCACTCCTTCATGCCATGTGTCATGCCACTAAAGTGCCATGTCAACATAAATCCGTGTTACCCAACCATATGGAATCCTCATAACCTTTCCAGGCCTTCATATCCTCTTACACCTTAGCCCAGGTCTTAGGACACATTACGCCTTGCCTCTCCATGCAATGAAATGTTTTCCTTTGTATTTGGTTATGAGTTTTATAAATTATTTAATGGAGTAATGAAATACATAAAATATTGTAGAAAAAAATACAGAAATGCATAAAAAAATAGAGACACAGATATGCATGTTTAATCCTATTTTAGCTTATGTCCATGGAAAAAAAAACCATTCTTTCCTTTTATATTATCTAGCAAATTGAAGAGATACAACCTACAACAGATCTGTTGTAATTTCCTCTTCCCTCTCACATAGCCTCCTCTCTATCTCGCTTAGAATACTAATACACAACCATAATACAATTCCATCATATATACAAATGGTTTCCTTTTAGGGAAAACAACCCTAAATTAACATATTTTATACTGTCAGATCATTCACCTAATTATCGGACCAGATTGACTATGAAATTACAACAATTTACAAGGCAAATTTACATCTATTTTTAGCTTTCAGGGTGCTACCCTCGAGCATCCACCATTGGGGAGCTCATAAAATTCATCGCCCACCCTACCACCCCATCGACCCCCCTCATAGTAATTAAACAGGGATCCAACAAGATTGAAACAAAAACCTATGAACAATTAGTAAGATAATCAGGCTCCAATCTCCTAGTTGGAGATTGATTATAGCAACTCTAACGCTGTTCACTTGCCAAACAATTCTTCCACTTTGGACCTAGTTGTTTCTCATCTTCATCATAATACTTGAAGAGTAATTTAAACTGAGAATGATCTCAGTTTCTCTTTGGTTACAACTTTTTTTAACATGCATGTAGAATTTTGGCTAGTCTGCATCTTTTTTAGCTTCAATTGTCCATCTTCCAACACTAACCATATGAAATGGTACTTTAGTTGTAAATTTTAGTCTTTTAATGAAATGTTGAGTTCTTTTCAAGATTAGTTGCACTTTGGTTGTCATTGTATAACCTACCCATCTCTTGCTTCTTTCCTATCTCATCCATAAAACCTTATAACCAAATCATTTCTTTACTATCCTCTATAGCAACAACATACTTTACTTCCTTTTTTGAAAGCGAAATAATGTTTTGCAACTTTGAAACCCAACTCACACCTATTCCACCTATAGTAAACACATATGCTATGGTGTTCCTCCTCTTATCTCTATCACATGTGATATCTGCATCAACATATCCATGTAGAGAAATGTTTAAACCACCAAAGCACATTATTTGTGGTATCTCCCAAATACCCAAGAATCCACTTCAATTCCATCCAATTCTCTTTTCCTAGACTCTTCATATACCTTCTTACAACTCCCACTACATGTTAAATATCATGCCTTGTGCATACCATTTCATACATTAAGCTTCCAAATAGCAATGCATATGGAACTTTACGCATATAATACATCTCTTCTTGAGCCTTGCAACACATCTCCTTACTTAATTTGAAATGGCTAGCCAAAGGTGTACTAACTAGTTTTTTCATTTTGCATATTAAATCTTTCCAACACCTTTTCTATGTACTCAATTTAAGACAATGTTAATTTATGATTTTTATCGTCTCTAGTTATTATCATACCAAGGATTTGTTTTGTAACACCCAAATCCTTCACTGCAAATGAATTTACCAATTTTCATTTGAGCCCATTTATTTCCTACATGTTAGGCCCTACAACAAGAAAGGTGTCTACATACAATAGAAATATAATATAGTTTCCATCATTTTGTTTCTTAAGATAAACACGATGATCAAAGTGACATCTAGTAGAACCTTGTTCAAACATAAACCTGTCAAATGTTAGATACCATTGCCTTGGAGCCTATTTTAGGCCTTACAAGCTTTTCTTCATCCTCCAAACTAATTTCTCCTTCCCTTTCACATCATAACCTTATGGCTGCTACATATAATTTTCTTCCTCCAAATCCCCATGGAGAAAGGATTTTGTTAGATCTAATTGCTCAAGATGAAATTATTTTGCTATCACTTTACTTAAAATAGTATTGACTAAAGTCATTCTAACAACATGAGAAATTTCATCAAAGTATATACCTTTATTTTGTGCAAACCCCTTCGCCACAAGTTTGGCCTTATACCTGTGTTTATCTCCATATTCTTCCTTTAACCTATAAACTCATTTATTCTACAATGTTTTTTCACCTATAGGAAACTTGACTATGTCCCAACTCTGGTTATGCATCGAGGATTCCATCTCTTCTTCCATGGCTTGCTCCCGGATCTTCATGGTTTCTACCTGCATTGTTTCTTCATATCTTTCTAGTTCACCAAATCATTCAAAAACTCATAACCTAATGAAGGAGAGTATCATTCAGGGGTTTACTTATTCTGGTAGATCTTCTAACACCACTTTTTGGTGTTTGAGGTGCCTTTTGCTTTTGTGGTTGTTTTTATTATTGTTGTTGCTTATTATTATAATTTTCAAGTAAATTTACTTTTTATGTAATCTCATAAAGCACTGTGTATTCTTTGTTTTCCTTTTCCTATTTATTTTCCTGCATCTGTCCTTTACATAAGACCTTTTCATTGAATATGAAATCTTGAATCGTAATGATTTTGTGATTTTCATAATAATATAAGAGATAACAAAAATCATTTACACCATATCTAATAAACGTACATTTATATGATTTTTCCTCAAGCTTTATTCAATTTTCTTTATTAATGTGGACAAAAGGTTCACAACCAAAAGTCTTTAAAAATGAGTAGTTTACCTTTTTACCTATAAATGCCTCCTTAGGAATACTACCATCTAAGGAACTTTAAGGGCCTCTGTTTATTAGATAAACAAGAGTACCTACAACATCTGCCCAAAATTGTAAGGGCAATCCTGAATGAAATCTCATGCAACTTGCATTCTCCATGATTGTCCTGTTCATCCTTTATGACACACCATTTTCATGTGGTGTTCCTGGAACTTTATTCTTTATACAAGTTCCATGCTCATAATAGTAGCTATCAAACTCTTTACTCTAGTATTCACCTCCATTTTTCATCTGAGACACTTTAACTTGTATTCACCTCCATTTTTTATCTGAGACACTTCAACTTGTTCCCTGTCTATTGGGAGCGGGATCCCCCAAGGGAAGTTTTGGGGCTAAAATCCCATGTTTAAGTCAATTTTTTCTAATATTATTCTAAATACTCCGCATTTTGTGGTCGCGGAGCACGAAGGTGTTATGTGTCACAAAGGATAGTGTGCCCTTAGTTTTGTAAAGTAAAGTTGGTTGTAAGAGATCTACCCATGGTCCACGGACCATGGGATTGTATAAAAAGAGTTAAGCTCTAAGTAGTTATGGGAGGGGACATGTAAGATAGTCATAGATTTAGAGCAAGAAGTCTAAGTCTTGGGTTTTAGCATAGGTAGAGGCTCTGCAACTGAGCATGCAGAGGCCTAGGGTAGAAGTCTATAGCTGAGTGTGTGGACCCCTGCGCTGTGTTCACAGGGTGGACAGAGTCTGTAAACCCTTGGAAGATATTAATAAAAGGAGTTATTCTGAAATTTATGTCTTTGTTCTATCAATGCATTTGGATATTTTATGTATGACTTTCCTTTATTATTCTTATACAATGTGCGAATGAATGCCGCTACATTGAATAATTGAACACAATTACAAATATTTTCTTGCGCGGTGATAACTTTAAGTAGTTGATAACATAAGAAAGTCACTTATGGTAATTGAGGAATCTAGACGGCATGCTGCCATAATAGCGCGAAAGTACCTGAGCCCCAGGTTAGGGTTACGCAAAGGTTGATCGTATACTTTTGCGAAGGTATTGAAAGCTGGAATAGAGAGTTTGTCTTACAAGCCCTAGAACAGGACCACCTGCGTGAAGGCATGGATAGAAGAAATCAAATGACATCACAACCATCTTAGGGTGTAGAAACTTTCTTCCAACATCCCCCCATACTGCTTCGGGTGAGACTTCGGTCCACGCCTTGTGGGCTCATGCCAAAAGGTCCAGTAGTGTAGGGATTTGTTTGGATAATTAACGCTAAACCTGGGTCAGGCCCCCCTCAAGCCAACAAATGGTTCTGTTGCCAGGACTAGAATTTGCATAAGATATGTGTGATGTCATATCACTGGAATCCAATTAAGAAGGAGATTAGAGATTGGTTGGATAGAAAAATCCATGAATTTGCGACACAAGAGAATAGAAACCTGTGAATGAAAAAGGAACAATGGTTGAATAGATAACTATATACAGAGATCCACGAGATATTTTTCTGCTCCTTCCCTATTGAGCTATATGAGTGGATCACGAAGCTAGGAGATAGCCAAGGAAGGTGGAAACTTGACAATCCTATTGTGAGGGACCCAGGAGCTAGTGCGAAGGTTGGAAGCACCAAAGGATAAGATCACCCACACTATCGATCATTGGCTCAATCATGTCATAGGAGGATTTGTGACTGAATTTGTAGTTGACACTTCAGTCAGCTATAGAAATGTTGAATGACGTTTTTTCAAAGGACCGTGAGGTAAGTTCATAAAATATTTGAATACTTGGATTAAAATGTTGTTGTGCGAAAAACAGGTTATGCAACTACCTTGATGTTTGGGACTACACAAAGCGGAAAAACTTACAGAAATGAAGGAAAAAAGGGTTCGAAGTATAGCCCTTTGATTTCACCTCTGTGAAGTGATGAAGAAGAGATAGTGAAGGTTTCTCCACAAAGCGTTATTCAGTTAATAAGACAACGATTCCCATGAATACCACCTCCGTCGACACTCCCTCGAACTTCATCGCCCTCACCTCCAACTTCACCTGTACCACCTCCACCTCCACCACAGTTGAATATGGAAAATACAGTGAAGTTGCCTTTGTTCAAAGGCTCGGGAAATGAGGACCCAAACCAGTTATGGTTCATTGTGAGAGCTGTATGGGAAGCTCAAGGTGTTACAAATGATCATATAAAGAAGGTGACACTGGCTAGTTCTCTGCAAGATCGCGTGTTAACTTGTTATATTAAGTATATAACGATAACCCCAATGTTGGAGTAGCAGATATCGAGGTGGAATTAAATAGGGAATTTAGTAGGCTTAAATCTGAAGCACAATCGATAAAGGGATTCAAAGATATCACTATGTAACCAGGAGAGATGCCTTGGGAACTAGACCAGAGGCTGAAATCTACAATCTGTGAAGCAAATATGAATTTGACAGATGGACAACATCGCGAGTGGTTTATGGCTTTGCTACTAGCACACTTAAGGAGTGCGTTGTCACAATAGAAGATAACAACTAAGGTAGATGCCTTGGAGATTGCCATGAGACTACATGAGACTCTGATGCAAGATCCTAATATAGGAGTTCAGCAGATCTATGTGCAGTTGAAGAATATGTGCCTTTAGATGTAAAGTCTCAAGTAGAATGCAATGGTTCAACCGGAGGTACGGGAGGAGGTATGGTGCTTAAAATGCAAGATCCAAGGTCATGACAAAGACCATTGCTCGGTATTCACAAATTACATTGTACGAGGAGGACCGATGCCTTTAAGGCCATAAGGTCAAGAAGGACCTATTGTGGGGCCTGCATTATGCTGTGTTATCTATCAGGTAGCCTGAAAACATGCCACATATAACTGTCACTTGCTAGAAAAGTATGTACAAGCACTGCAACAACTCTTCTGCAACTTTTGTAGGTCGGTAGGACATGATTAGCGTACTTTCATGACCTATGAACTGATGATGGATATAACTCCTCCCTATAGGGTTCAAGCCAAAATGCAGCCCCTTGACCAGAACACAGGAATAGTGTGAATAGGATTTTAGGGCGAGGAAGAGACCGAGGTAGAGGATGACCTGGTATAGGTCGAGGATAGTGGATTTGCTACAATTTCGGAGGACCAAGACATTGTGCCCACCATTGCACTAATCCAATGTGTCGCTCGTGCAAGTATTACGCACTGTTTAATCATGAAATGAAAGATTGTCCTACATTGATAGCTAGGATACATGACAAAGGGGCACTACAACCTCTGCCAACTCAGAGCCTACAGATGATGAGGTCTGAGCCATGTGAGGAAGATCCAAATGTAAATATAGTGCTGAGAACTGGAATTGCAATAGTCAACAACACGGGGAAACAACTAGAAGACAATCAATGGGTTCGCAAAGCCTCGAAAAAGGAGGCTGAGTTTGATTTGGAGTGTGCTTGTGAAGCCTTCATTGAAGCTAAGAAGAGATTTGATGAGGCCTTCACCTGAGGAAGCAAGGATAAGCCTGAGCTAGAGATGGACCCCTCTTTGCTCACAACTTTCCTGAAAATTTGTATGAAGTTACTGCGTGACAATAAGGGTATAAAGGGGTTACAAGAAATCATCAATAGAAATGTTGGAACCATGCTAACTAAGCCGTGCATACTATGAAAGATTGGTAAGCATAAAACAAGGATGGGACAAGAGATGAGACTTACCATGTAGATAGGAGAATCGAAAATGGATCAGGTCATTTGGGACTTGGGTTCAGATACAAATGTCATACCAAAACAGAGTTGGGTGCGAATGGGGAGACCTACGCTGCAATGGTCTCTGATTCAACTAAGAATGGCTAATCAGTAGAAAATCATTCCCATGGGGTGACTGCAGGGGGTGATCATGGATATTGAGGGAGGAAGCGCGGTGGCTGACTTTAAAGTAATAGAGATAGTGGACGAAAAATAATCCCTATCCTGTGCTCCTAGGAAGTGACTGGGCTACTGATATGAATGAGGTAATCAATCTGAAGAAGAAAAGATGATTTTTGAGAAGAAATCGCTATGTGTAATAGTACCCCTTGATCTTGCTGAAGGATTGCGCGAGATTGAGCCTGTCCGCGATTATGAGAGTGATGATGACCTGGACTGTATCTATAAGATAACAGTATGAGACCAAGATTGGGTGAATCCTAACGCGGATGGATGGATTACCTGGGATCGTGAGAGTTCCTTCACTTCGGACTTCGACGAAGAAATAGAATGCTGGTAGAACCAGTCACATGAAGTAACTATGCTAAATTGCAACATGATGACTCAGTCGCTGCACTCTGTGTCATTAGAGATAAGAAATTTTCTTACTTATTATGGTTTGAATGAGGTAGATATCTTTCTAGATGCATTTGAAAGGGAGCTACTAGAAAAGCAGCGCTTCTAGGCCTTGGACTGGGCACTGCATGCGATGCCCGTAAGATGGTGGGGTACGCACAAGGGAAGCTTTGATGATTGGCGTGAATGTAGGAGGATGATGAGAACATGATTTGGGAAGCCTAGGATGTGACTGACAGACAAATATGATGGGAAAAATGATCCACGCACAAATATGGCCAAATGGACGCAGGCTTATGGAGAAAAGCCCCAACCTGAGTGGGTGCGCCCGTTTTGTCATAACCTGGATGTTATCCCAATGAATTGGTATATAGAAATAGAGCTCCGCCATGGGATAGGTGAATGGGATAGCCTGCGTGAAGGATTCTTGATGACATTCACTTTTGAGGATGAGTTTGACAGTATTGATGAAGCGCTGCAGGAGGTAAAAGAAGCAAGTACCAATCTTTAGGATACCATAGGATCCTTTAGACTTGATTCAGCCTGAATGGGCTACTCAGCTCAGTCGCGCGCTAGAATGCTATAACATAACTTCTCAAGAAGAGGACGAGGATTCGTGAAAGATTAAAATCCCAGAAATTGAAGGCCACTGCACGGTTCAAGGACTACAGATTGAGAACACTGACATAATCACACCGTTGAAAACGAAACAAGTGAACATTTGTATAGAGGTAGAACCCAAATTTGCGAATATTGGAGACTATTGGGATGATGCGACGGTGGATACGGTCGTTGAATTTCTCCACGAATACCAAGACTTATTCCCTACTAGTTTTATGGATCTAAAAGGAATAATTGGGGACATAGGAATGATGAAGATCACGTTAAAGCCCAACGTAAATCCAGTTAAGCAAAGGCATTTTCGTCTCAATCTAAAATACAAGGAGAAGGCCAAAGTAGAACAGACAAGAAAGGAGGGAGGAAAACAGAAAGGTGGCGCAGAGCGGGGCTCTAACAAAGGCGCGCAGTTGCCTTCACCCAAAACTTAAAAATAGGAGATAGAGCAGCATGACATGGACCCTCTGGAGACATCCTACTACATAAGCACCCAAGAGAGATGGAAAATTGGGGGTCCAAAATGAAATCCAAGGCAACCAAGACCTCGCTGGACCGCATCACATTGACGGAGGGTGACTTATATGACATTAGTGACACAATTAGAGATGTCACCATGGAAGCCCTCCAACAATTTGAGAAACAACAACAGGTCCTCCTAGGGGCCATCCAGATCGGGCTGCAGCAGTTGTAAACCCGCGCATTGCAAGCTGGTATGTTGTCCAGCGGTTTAGCTATCGACACATCATAGGTTGCTGATATGCTACACACGAAGGCTTCCAATGCATAAGGGCTACTAGATGGCGCACTGATAACAGAAAATGAGGCTGACAGGACCATTGTCAGCACCTTGAAGGGAGTGGTATTGAACTTGGAAGCGCTCCTGCGTGAAAAACTCCTCCTCTTGTAGGATGGAGTCATTACAGAGATGAGGGCTTGTGAGCATCGCGCCCTCCAGGTGATTAGTGAAAAGAAGATAAACAGTGAGAAGATGGCCTCGCAAAGGAATGTTTCCATCGCTTCCGAGGCTGAGGCGACCAACCAGAAAAAGAAGATCATACAGGTCATGGAGGAGGCTTGTATTATGGTCCTCAAATTGTCCATTCTGGAGGAGGAGCCAATCGAGGTCCGCATCCGCAAATTGGCTAGAGGGGTGTACGATAGTTAGACAGAGATGGCGCGGGTTCAGTTTTATCTGACCTTGTAGATTACATAACTCTAGTTAAGGGATCAACCTTCAACACCACCAAATGTAAAGGAATAGTGGACGACCGCTATCACAAAAGCAGTTGTGGTAGTGGGGATTGCAGTAGCAGACTGAACACAGTTGTTCGAATAATCGTTTGAGGTCCTAACCGGCTTGGAGGAGGACCTAAACATCTAGAGGCTAGAAATGGAAGCACACGAACTCCAACAATGCTATGATGAAATTAAGGGCATGACGTGATCCGTCGCACTGACTCAGAGGTCAACCAAGCAACTGAAGGAACAGGTGGATGCAGCACTACATAAGGAAGCAGTGTTGAAGTTGCAACTAAAGCCCTGGCTGGAGGAAGCTTATGTAGTCACAGGAAATATTGAAGGCAAGCTTGTGATTCTGCAAGTGATGCAGCAACAGCTTCAGGTTGGCAACACAGGGGCAGTAACTAAGAAGATAGTTGAATATGCGAAGAAGGCAGCAACTCAATGCACAAGTGGTCATTAGGGTCGAGATCGATGGGATTTGCGCAAAGATCTTTGTGCCTACTCAGTGACTTGAGGGAGAATCACGATGTTTTTGTTAGGGGTCTCTTGCGAGCGAGATCCCCCAAGGGCAGTTTTGGGGCTAAAATCCCATGTTTAAGTCAATTTTTTGTAATATTATTGTAAAGACTCCGCATTTTGTGGTCGCAGAGTGTGAAGGTGTTATGTGTAACAAAGGATAGTCTTCCCTTAGTTTTGTAAAGTAAAGTCGGTTGTAAGAGATCCACCCATGGTCCACGAACCATGGGATTGTATAAAAAGAGCTAAGTTCTAAGTTGTTAGGGGAGGGGACATGTAAGAGAGTCATAGCTTTAGAGCAAGAAGTCTATGTCTTGGGCTGTAGCGTAGGTAGAGGCTCCTTAGCTGAGTGTGCAGAGGCCTAGGGTAGAAGTTCGCAGCTAAGTGTGCGGACCCCTGCAGCTATGTGAGTATGGTGGACAGAGTCTGTAAACACTTGGAAGATATTAATAAAAGGAGTTATTCTACAATTTTTGTGTCTTTCTTCTGTCGATGCGTTTGGATATTTTATGTATGAATTTCCTTTATTATGCTTATACAATGCGCGAATGAATGCCACTACATTGAATAATTGAATGAAATTACGAATATCTGCTTGCATGGTGATAACTTTAAGTAGTTGACAAGATAAGCAAGTCACTTAGGGTAATTGAGGAATCTGCATGGCGTGCTGCCATAATAGCATGAAAGTACCTGAGCCCTAGGTTAGGGTTGTGTGAAGGTCGATCGTATACTTTCACGAAGATATTGAAAGCCAAAATAGAGAGTTTGTCTTACAAGCCCTAGAACAGGACCACCTATGAGAAGGCAGGGATAGAAGAAATCAAACTACATCACAACCATCTTAGGGAGTGGAAACTTGGTTCCAGTATCCCCCCATACTGTTTTGGGTGAGACTTCAGTCTGCGCTCTACGGGTGGATGCTGAAAGGGCTAGTATTGTAGGGATTTCTTTGGCTAATTAATGCTAAACCTGGGTTAGGCCCCCTCAAGCCAACATTGTCTCATTCTCAACCAAATATTTATATTTATTGAAAGTATCAAATACATCAAATTTATTTTGAATATAATAAATCCAAGTTTTCCTAGTTGCTCGATCAATAAAAGTAACATAATATCGAGAGCCAACTAGATATGATACTTGAGTTGTTCCTTATACATATATATGCACAAGCTCTAGTTTTTCACTCTTATTTTCTTTCCAAACTCTGCTAAATTTGACTCTCTTTTGCGTTCAATAAATGCAATTCTAAAAAAAATCCAAATCAACATGCTTCAAACCTGGCAATAAATTTCTTGACTGAAGGATCTACATCTCTTGCTGACTCGTGTGCCCAAGCCTATGATGTGACAATGTCATGTCTTCTCTTGTTGAGGTCAAAGAATTAAAAGAATAAGAAATAGCATTGCATAAATACAATGTACCAACCTTTTATCCTTTCACTATTACCATGGCTCCTTTACTGACCTTCCAGGTTTTGTATGAAAATGTAGTTACATAACCTTCACCACCTAACTAACCTATTGAAATTATTTTTTTCTTCAAATATATAACATGTCTTACCTCCTTCAATAACCATTGGCTTCCATTTTATTTCTTTATAAAAACACTACCCATTCCAATTATTTTATAGCGTTTATCATTACCCAAGCTAACAATGTCCACAATCTCCTTGAACATTGTCATGAAAATGTTTCCTATCAGGCGTAGAATGGAATGAAGCCCCAGAATCAAGAACTGAGGCATCAATAATATTTTCTAATGAAATAATTGAAACATGTCACATTCACTTCATAATTGTTCTCTTGTTGTCTATCTCTTACTTTTCATTTTCGATATTTATATTCTTTCTTCAGGTGTCCTTTCTTCCCACATTATGGCACACTATCCCTGATTTGGATTTGGATCTACCTTTTCTCTATTTAAATTGATTTCCTGGGCTCCTTCCTCTTTTAATTTTTATTCCCCTAGTCTCTGCAGCCAAAGAATTACATGGTTTCTCACCAGGGTTTTTCTATCCAATTTCCTCGCTAAGGATGGCCCCGATAACATCATCAAACTTTAAACTACTAGATCTAGAGACCAAGCTCTAATATCCATACCTAATCGATTCCAAATTTTTGGCAATGAACATAGAAATAACAAAGACCTAACTTCATCATCAAAATTTATTGCTACAGAGCTTAACTGATTGGTAACCATGTTAAATTCATTTAAATGATCAACAACAGATTTTCCTTCTGACCACTTCATATTAAATAGACACTTCATAAGAAATACCTTATTTTGGGCCAAAGGTTTTTCATATATTTTGTCAAATGCCATCATTAAACCTTTTATTATCATTTCGTTTGAAATATTAAATGCCACCAACCCGACCATACACAACTATATTGTTCCTAGTGCCTTTTTGTCGAGAATCTGTCGTTCAACATCCATCCTCATCGGCTTCTTTGACTTTCTACTCAATGGTAGGTACAAATATTTATGATACAAATAATATTCCTTGTACATTTACCATAGATGGTAGTTTTGGTCGTTAAACCTCTCGACCCTAAGAGTACCACCTTACACCATTTCTCCCACTCGAACCAGGAACCCTTTTTTCCCACCAGTTTATCAGTCAAATAGACCTTTGGCTCTAATACCAATTGTTAGAAATTAATTAATGGAGTAATGAAATACATAAAATATTTTTGGAAATACAAGTACAAAAAACGTAAAATAAGAGAGACATATATATACATGGTTCACCCAATTTCAGCTACTTCCGTGGAGAAACAACTAGTCCTTCCTTTTAAAATACTCGGCAAAATGAAGAGATACCACCTAGAAGAGATTCGTTGTAATTTCCTTCTCTCTCATATAACCTCCTTGCTCTCTCGCTCAGAATAATAATACACAACTGCAATAAAATTCCCTAATATAATCTAATGGTGTCCTTCTAGGAAAAAAAATATTAAATTAACATAACTTCTACCGTTAGATCATTCGCCTAATGAACGATCCAAATTGACTTTGAAATTACAACATTTTACAAGGAAATTTTACATCTACTTTTAGCTTCGAGGGCGCTACCCCCAAACCCCCACTGGGGGGTGCTCATTAAAGTCACCTTCATCCCCTATTGGTGATTAAATGAGCTACGTTTCTGCCCCGTTAGGAATAGGAATCCAAAACAACTAAAGAAAAATAAATCAATAAATATAAAAAAATAAATAAATAAATAAATATAATATAAATAATAAATTATATATATATATATATATATATTAATATATTATAGAGAGAGAGAGAGAGAGAGAGATGGAAGATAATCAGGTTCCACACTCAACAATGAGGAAATTTGTATGTTCTTGTAATTTACACTTTGTTATACCTTCTAAACTACCAAACATTTGCATATTCTCCCTATTTTTAAGGTCATCTAACACCTAGCACACATTCGATGCTCCATGAATTTTGGACGAAGCTCTCAAACTGAGATATCTTGGATACCAATTACATCCTCTTAGTAAGATAATTTGGCCTCAAAAAACCCTTAGGTGGAGCCTACCCGAGATACACTATAAAAATTTTGATGTCTGGCTCCCAAAATGGGACTGAGCCGAGATACATTCATGAATAATTAAATCCATCATGCAACATTTATGTATTATTTACATCTAGACTTGCGCCTTAATCCTTAAATTGGCCCCACCCTCGATAACTTTATTTATTGCAAAAATCTCTCTCTAGGCCTTCACAATTAATGCACATATGTATACTAGCCAGATGATTGAATTCGTGAATACATGCATTAGTTGAAAAGGTATCGAGACCTAGACAAATCCACTAGTTAAAAAGGCATCCAACCCTGGATATAACTTCAAATTCCTACAATACTTAAAGTTAGAAAGTCTCAAGCTTTAACAAAATTTTACCAAGCTTCACCTTAAAGCAGCGCATCACCGAGAAAACCCATTTATGGATTTGAAACCTTTATCCAATGATATAATTTTCTACTCACTATAGTTAGCCATCATACATCCCATAAAACGATCCATTTCGTAAATTAAAATATAACACTACCATACATGATCACAAGGACTTTCCCAAGAAATTACTATTAAATATATTGATGTATTGTACATTGCACCAATTTTAACCTTGTATTAGGAAAGAGAGACAAAATATTGAAATCAATAGATAGTTATGATATTTGTGACTTTTTGGACAAAGGAAATCACAATATTTGATAATCTAGTTAAGCACATCAAGCAGTTATGCAACTGACTACTTTCCTCCTTCAAGAGGGAGTCTACAACCTTCAACAAGGAAATAATCCATGATATTTTCAACATTTTAAATAATATAAATCACATTCCAAAAAAAAATAAATCGTTTTATATCAAGCAACCATGCATATTCATGTAATTAATCATTAGTAACCACTAGGATAATATCAAAATATATCTCCATAAATTGATCATAACCATGGAAACATATAAATCAAAGGACTCACTATGATTAAGTAGAGGTCTCATCAAGCTTTTAGAGATAGAACTAATCCACACGCATAACACATGGATTAAACTCCTCATAAGATAACTTACCATCAAGGTTATTGTAGTGTGTTGGGCAATCTATAAATATATAAAGATGAGTAAAACTTTTGGAATAACATAGTAGTCCTGAGTGGTCTCTAATCACCCATCAAGGATATATCAGAAAACGTACAAATAACTAAATTTTTGCATCCACTTAACTTAATTAACTTAAAATCGCCATAGTTATACAAGTTAATTGGCTAACCATGATTGCATAATGAATCAGGCAATTAGGGATACATACATAAATGACACAAGATGAATCATTATCCATAAAAACAATGAGGGATATCATAACATGAAATCTAGCATGTATAACCAAGAATATCTATCTAATAATTTGAAATGGTTGAAAATTTAAGAAAAGACTTCCACTCTCCACCCAACCATTGGCCAACTACAATGCAACCTTTCTTGTAGCTTGTCACCCAAAAGCTAGTTCCATATTCTGAGGTAAATAATTGCATAAGGAGAATGTTCACACCAAAGGAATGAATGTGATCTCAAGAGATAGAGTCCAATATTATAGTGCTTTACCATGTCAATAACTAGGACTAAGTGTCCCATTCACTCATGAGAGTTTGCATATACAACACAAGATTAAATAAAGAACTCAATGGTTATAAAGAAAGCTACATGGATTGTCACCAGAGTCACCAAGAATATCCCATCGGATTAATGGAAAAGTATTAGAATACAAGGAAATATTGCCCATTTTTGGCTAACCACTTCCCAATCCTAGAGCACGTCATGCTCCTTTTCTCTTCTTTCTACCTCCCACTATCATAGGTTAACTTGGCTCAGTGCTTCCTTGTATTGTCATGATATGTGAACAAGAATGTCGAATGGGAATCAGTTACTTCTTTTATGCCCTCCTATCCAATCGTGTCTCTTCACCTATCAAAAGGTGGTTCTTGTATATTATGCCACCTTCTTCCTCTTCCATTTTGGCCGAATCAAATCGCACAATACTTGTCAAATAATTGACCCACCAAGTATTCAAACAACCGTGCCAATTAATTGGCTATTATGGGCCATAGATTTTCAAGGAAGACAATTGGGCAGGTAGACTTTAAACCGTGCCAATTAATTGGCTATTATGGGCCGTAGATTTTCAAGGAAGACAATTGGGTAAGTAGACTTTAAAGTGGCTTTAGGTAAATATAGATGGGAGAGTAACTTTCCCATTGGCCCAAGGATCCATACGGATTCCAACCTTCACATGTGTCAAATAATTAATAAAAAAATATTATTGATTAATCAAAGGTCCAACTTTCGTGGTCCTTCCTTGCTGACATTACAATAATAGAGGTAGAGCAAGCGGGATGTTATAGTGGTAGGCCAAGGATGAGAGTAAGGGATAATGAAAATGAACATAATGGTAGAATGGCGGAGATCAAGAAATTCGTTATGTAACATGATAAGTTCAATAACACATAAAAACAACATGATATCAAATAAGAGAAAACAACGATAGATATATAGAAATAAATACTTATGTTTATATTTCTTGACCTATTTTATAAAAAGTTTTGATAATCATGTTTATGGAAAATGGAATGGTTTATCATGACTAAAGGTTAAGGCAAATAGCTCCCATAATTATTATTACATCATATTTTTTTATTACTTTAATTTCATATATGCAATAATATTTTTAGGTATATTGCATATCATCATTTAACTATGGACAATCCAATTATGCATAGGAGTAGTGCATAATAGTACCACAATAATGAAAACAAACTCTTTTGTTGTTTTATAGATTTTAGAAAATATTTTTATAGAGTTCCCAAGACAAACCTTTCAACTAATTTGGAAGATATAAAAGATCCTTTTGAGTTTAGAGATGCTACAACAAGGATGCATGAGAAGTATATTTCAAGTATTAGGAATGATGGGTACTTTTTAAAATAATCTAATCAAAATATTGGATTTAAGAAACACTATACGTTGTCAAAGGAACTTAGCTTGATTGGTATAACAAACCTTTCATGTCCCTAGATGCATGGTTTCAGGTCTTTGAAGACACGTTATAAGTTGGCCCTTGTGGAATTTATGAAATATTTGTTCTACTTAGTGAAGACGTGAAAACCATATGCATGAAGTTAAAGATTCGACTAAGTGGAAGTATGCATTCATGTTAAAAAAACATTATACATTATCCCCAACTGTTTTCAGCATATGCATTATTAGGTTAGAGATTGTTTTGACGGAGCAAGTTGTATGAGTTAAATTCTCGCCGCTGTAGTCATCGTTCTTCCTCTTTTCACCAATGATAGTGTTCTTATGGTGAGGAGTCGCTATGGAAATGGAATGGAACTAAGAATATTCAAGGATTTATAAACCAACATGCGTATAAGTATTAATGCTAATAAATTGAAATTTATGATGATTAAATTCAATAGTATCACCTACGATATTTTCACATATGAAAAAATCAAATTGACTTCGAAGTACATTCATGCAAATAGCTTAGAGTTGTTCATCGCAAGCTCAACTAGAATCGTAGTATTAGAAAAAAGGATAGATGGAGGGTGGAAATCTTATTAAGGAGATACAAAATTTTTTAATTCAATTGGATTTTGGATACATGATAAGAAAATGCTTCTCTTTGGTGCTCTCATTACTCCTATTATTTATATGTATAGGAAGATTTCAGATGTGGTATATCTATAGAGTTATGGAGAAATATGGAGAAAATCCAAAAACAAATTATAACATATTTTCAAAATTAAAGGCAATAAATCTTATCCTATCCTATTCTCCTCTTGGAAGTGAATCATTGCCCCATTGAGAACATAATTATGACTAGGTAGATAATTTATAATAAATAGTTAAAGATAAAGAAGGTAAGAGGCTTCCAATATTTGCTTCAAACTCCAACCAAAACCACCATTTCCTGAAGCATGGGTGGGATAAAGATGTCTAATCTTGGCTAAATAATTGGAGAATAATGGAAGGCATGATATTGAAAAATAAGAAAAATAATGATTATATTATTACATCTAAATTTAAGGAGAAATTGTGATGTGATAAACACTTAGAAGTGACAAGAAAATTGAGATACTATAAAGAGGTGATCAACACTAATCTAGAAGATGAAAAGTATCTTTTTGTTTTGGTTAACTTGTAAAGAATTATATCAACATTACCAAAATAACAACAAATTCTCATTATAAGATCCATAATGAAATTATGCATTAGATAATGCCTCAAATTCTATGGGATTAAAGGGCCTATGATCTTTGTGACACTAACTGGGATTAAGATGAAAAAATCTCTATTATAATGTCTATCCTACTCCCCCATTAGATATCAATTTCAAAATATTTGTCACAAATTAACCTTCATAATATTCTAGCTCCACAAAACAAAGGTGATCTCCAAACACTTCTCCTATGTTTTTAAGCATAGAAATAAAACTTTAAATAAATCCAAGTAATCCTTTCCTTTACTTTCTTAAGGTATGATATAACATATTTTTGAATGGGCATTAATCATCATCACCATCGCTTTACAAAAAAATATATATATTCAATAAAAAGAATGAAACAAAAATGTTGTATTTAAATTAAATTATATTATCATTATTATTAGGAGTAGAACGAGTAACTAGAACATACAATCATAGTTAGATCCAACGATCACATAGTGCTACAACAACGAAAATCCCCTATTATAATATGGTATCTTGCAAACTATACCAAGTAATCTAGCTAAGAATCAAATCAAGGTGAGTGACATTGTCATCATGAGTGCTAATCACTTCAGCATTGTAACTTTATTATATGTTCGATTTTATTTTAGATTTTATGAAAGAGGTTACAAACCCATACCTATTTATTAATTTTAAATTTTTGAAATAATTTTATAATTGAGGTTGGCCTAATAGTTAAGAACTTGTGTTTCTTTATAAGAGGTCCCAATCTCAAACCTAGAGGAGAATAGAGCATGCAATCAAATTGTTGTAAGAAATATGTCCCTTGTCCCATAAAAATGAAAATCTCATACATGAATTTAGTTTTAGCTTAATCATAACATTAACAATATATTATTATTATTTATCATCTATAAGACTCAATGTTATTATTTTATCATGAAATAAACCCCAAATTAATGTTAACATTATAGTTAAAGCCCTGATCAACTTATTTTAAGATTTAAACTTAAAACTTAATGAACTTCCCTGTAAATCAACCCATTTATTTTTATTTTATTTATTTATATATAGATATAAAAAGAAAGAGAAAATTCAAACTTGTTTCATTAACTAATATAATTAAAAACTATTATTATTATAACATTAAGTAATTAGTGATCATTTACAGAAATTAGTTTCATTAGCATAAAAGGAGATTTCGTACTGTAATTGCAGGGTATAAAATGTTGATTGGAAAATATAATTGAAAGAGATTTGGTAACTCCGCATCTTGTATTACAAAGAGTTTATAAAATAATATTCTAAATGTTTATAGAAAAAGAAAGAGAGAGATTATAAATAAAATAATTCTGTAGTTGTTTGTCCTCGGAAAAGAGGAGAAAACATTCTTTGATGAGATTATGTTGTCCATATCGTATGCTTTTTCTTTCTATTGTTTATGTAAATATTCCAGAAGAATACGGTGATATGATAAAAAGTACGTGTTCTTGGAATCTAAAGGTTGTCTTTTATTTTATTAATTTACAAATGGAAAAGGATGCTCAACAACCACAAAAGCAGTCATAGTTAATTAGATGCTAATATGCAACGGCAGTAATATAGCAAATGTGAAAAGTACCAGTGTTAAAAGATGATTATATTTTTATATTTGTTTGGAATAAAGTGTTATTTAATGATAAAATAATAAAGATTAATATTACATCGTATTATATAGATGTCTGAGAGAACATTTCTTTTTGCCCTTTTATGTCATTAAAAACATTAAAGTTAATCGGTTTTTAATGTTATAGAGCCATAATGTAACATAAATATATTTCTGATTGATTTTGGTAAATTGCTTATAATTTTATTTAATTTTCTGAATTATGATTAATAAAGGTTAATTATATTTAATTTTTTAAATCATGATTAATAATGGTTAATTTTGTGAATCGTTTTAAATCATAATCAATTATCATTAACAATCAATAACTTTTGGCATTTATGGTTAACTATTGTTAATTATTGTCAACTTTCATGAACAATTTATAACCATAGTTAAATAATGTCAACCAAAGTCAACCATGGTCTACTACTTTGCCCCGTGAAAGCTAGTCATCTACTAGAACACTCACATTAATAAAGTGGTTGACATATATTGATAGTTTTCATTTTCCACCTTTGACCTGCCAATTAGTGTCATTATAAGTGGAAAATGAAACCAATTGACATATATCAACCACTTTATTACTATGGTTATGCTAGTATATTTTTATACTAATAATAATTTTTGAAGGGGAAAACCACTTTAATGTTTTTCTTTGTAATGTGCCACATTTTGTTGCTTAATAATGTATCAACACATGACACATTTCAAACATTTTTACCTTCATTTCATGCATTCCCATTCTGTTAAAGGGAGGGATTTTAGAGTTTTATCTATCCAAAATTAAGGGAAACATCATACTACCATAGCCAATGAAATAACAAAATAGTAAGGTGTGTAGTAACAAGTACAAATTAATGAACCAAAATGAATTAAGTAGATCCTGTAACGTCTCTAAAATGACCTTGGCCATACCAAACTCAGTTCATTGCCAACGATGTTCATCCATGATAGGGACTAGAGTGATAGAAATAATAAATATGTGGACATAAAAAACATTTTATATGCAGTAAATATTTTGCTAGTATTAACAATTTAGTCGTGATATGAAATAGAACACTAATAGTAATAACAATTTCATCTTGTTTTTAGAAATACAAAACTAATAGTAACGACAATTTCATTCTTATTTAAAATAGAAAACTAATTATGCTAGACCCTTTAGAATTCCTCATTTTGGTTTGAATTGAAGCAAAATAGCTCACTTGATGTTAACTAGATTTCTGGTGGGTGATTCAATGCTAAAGCTAGAACTATGCATTGGACCATACATTCAATCACATTACAATTCTTCTAGTAGTCTTTATAATTCAAGGAAAAAAACCATTCTCTTATACCAATGGTTGGGTAGGAACCATTATTGTAAATAAAAATTCCTTTACTCAGATTTCATAAACCAAATAAATTTACATAAGCACACTTTTTATTAATAAAAAATTGTTACATATAGATATGTGAATTGTTGTCTCAAGATAGACATGCTATCTTGGATGCACAATCAATTGGTTGAGGGAATATTGTTGGGCCTCAGTTTTGATCTTATTTTTCTTTGAGAAACTTACCTAGCTATCCATTTATCCTTCATTTTCACTTCATCCATTTCATTTTAATGAATATTTGGTGTCTAATCAGGTATTTAACTTTAATTTATCAATTTCCAAAGTTTTTATTAAAGTTTGAGTTTAAGTGCAATTTTGGCAGTTTTAAGAAATTCCCGTAATCACTTCATGGTTGATATGGATGCAGGCCACTTCAGCACGAATGGGATCCATGAATAGGAGGCTTGGGAACTAGGACCAAGCCACCTATGCTTGGTTTCAGCAGAACGAGTTTTATTATGCCTTTTTGGAGCTAGTCAATCATGACTAGTCATCCAGAAATCCCATTTAAATAGGGTTGTTTTGGGATCCCTTGATATTTGTCATATTTCTTGGGATGAGGGAGTTGGATTCGACTTGGATAGGTGGATTGGGATAGATATGTTTGTTAGAGTGATTTCAGATCAGTTGGTTTCATGAACTCATTATTTAAGAGCCACACTTTGATGGCTCAACACACTTGACATTTGATACTTTTATGTTGTAATATTTTTGGTTTGAAGACTTAAGTTGGAGACTTGTGTTACTTTCATTTTTATGATCAATACATGGATGTTTGACTGATATAAAGCTTCTGATATCATCTTCATAAGTGTGCAAGGCAAGGGTGGAGGGCCCCCACACCAAGCTAAGTACACTTCCAAGTTAGACTAGTTTTATTTTATTGCAAATTTGGTTGATGATAGCTTTAGTTTCTCAAAGTCTTATTTCAGATTGCATCATGGTTATGAATAGTGATTGATTTCATTTGTTAATGGTTTATTCATCATCTAATTGAGTTGGCAAGAAAGTGTTTAAGTTGGGCATTCTCTCTATGAAATGGTGAATTAAGAATTAGTCTCTTTTGTTTACATGCAAATAGTTTGTTTCTATTTAGATTTATATCTTGAGATGAATGAGTTATTATGGAAAACTTTAAGTGTTTCTTAAGATAGGATCCTTTTTCATGTATGATTTATGCATCTTGAGTCTTTGGTTATAATTTCTAATTCATTAAGTCATAACTGAGGTGAGAGCAGACTTCTTGAGTCAAGAACACTTTCAATGTTTCCTCTTTTAAGCTGATTGAATCAAGAGTTTTAGGATATATTTTCTCTTAGTTTTTAATCATTTATCTTTCAAAGTTTTGTTATAATTGATCTTCACAAATAGTGGATTTTCCTCTAAGTTTCACAAACCCAGATTGATAATAAATACTTGCGTTAATTTAGTCACATAAATTAGCTCAACATTTTGGCGCCGTTGCTGGGGAGGCAAATATCGGCATAATCTATAGAAAGATAAAATCCAAAATAAACAAAAACATTAGTTACATTTTTCTTTAAGTATGTTTCTTTATGTCTAGAGTTAGAGATCCTCAAGGTAGATTTATCAAAAACCCCCCTCAAATAGAAATAGGATTATCACAAACACCTGTTACTGGTAATCCAATCATTGAAGAACTGATTGAAAAACAAAGAAGTGGCCAAAGATTAACTTTGATTGAAAGACAAACTTTGTCAGCTTGGGAAACAAAGCAAAAATTCTCCACTTCCAGAAAACCAAAAGAGAAAGGAAAGCAACTTATTTTTCCATCCATCGATCCTCCTATCTTCCCACAACTTGAACCTCCACCTGAAATTGAAACAATTCAATCAATGGCAGAAGGACATGGATCCGTTCATCTTAATGATGAGGAACAAAGAGCTGAAAATGAAAGACAACAAGAGAATGGAGGAGGAAGAGAGAGGAAGACAGGAAGCACGAAAATGATAGGAAGACAGAAAATGATAGGAAAAGACAAGAAGATGGACCTGACCAAGAATCAACTTTTGGTTTCCCAATAATAGATACCAGTGCAATACTAGGAGAAGAAGTAAAAATGAAAAACATTCCACCTTCTGTGTTGCCAAACTTCTATGGAATGTCTACAGAAGATCCGGATTCATTCATGTTTGAATTCGATATCTTATGTAGAACATATGGCTATACTGATGATGTCCATAAACTTCGTCTTTTTCCTGCAACACTAAAAGCAGCAGCTTTAAAATGGTTTATGGGATTAGGAGAACAAACAATAGCTTCCTGGGATGATATGCGAACTGTCTTCCTTAAGAAATACCAGCCTTATTGCAGATCTAGAGATTCAAAGGAAGATGTGTTTAGAATGACACAGCAAGAAGATGAAAATCTAGAAGAATATTTAGAACGGTTTGCATATAATCTTTAGAAGTCTAAGCAACATTCCCTAAATCAAGAAACTATTCGCACAATCTTCCTCAAAGGTATAAGAGATGAATACCTTGACATTTTAAATGTAATGGGTAAAGGAGATATCTCAAATCTTCCATTTGATGAAATTGTCGAGTTATGTCAGAAATATTCTAGAGGAAGATCAAAGGCCGAAAGAAGGGAAGCAAGTTCTAAAGCAGCAAAATCAGCTGCAGGAGGAATAACAAGGGCTGAAATAGGAAGTCTAATGGAAAATTTCAAAACAGATCTTTTGAGTACATTAGGGACACAAGTAGGTGTGCTAAAGGCCAGTAAGAAAAAGGAAGAAGAAGAGAAAGCCTTAGCCATGTTTTGTTCAAAATGTAAGAAGAAACATCCTTTGAGAGACTGTCCTTTAGATAGCATTCAAGTGTGTGGTCTTTGTACAGGCAATCACTCCACAGAACAATGTGTAACATTGAAAGACCTGCAAAATAATTCAATCGATGAAATGCAAGGAGCAGAAGGTTTCTATTATGTTGCACCAAGAAGACCATGGCCACCTAGAATGCCTCAGCCAAATCAGCAGCAAATTCCTCAGCAAAATTATGCTTATCCATCTTATAATCCTTGGAACCCTCCTATGCCGTGGCAAGCTTGGCCTCCACAACAATATCCACAACAACCTTTACAAGGTTGGAGAGGATATGGTTATGGAAACCAACAACCACAACAGTCTCAACAATATCAACAACATTACCAGCAACAGTACGAACAGCCATTTTCATATCCTCCATATCCTCCATCTATGCCATTTCCGCAACAAAATTCTGCATACCCGCCATCCATTCCATTTCCACAGCAGAATCCACCACCATTGCTGCCACAACAACAACAGTTACAGTTACCATCAAATCAACCCAGACCAACACAATTGCCAGCCCAACCGGTGGCCAATCCAAATAACAAAGTGGACAAGTCGGCATATACTGTAGAGGAAGCAGCATATTTTCCTACTTACTCTATTCTTCCTCTGAATGATGTCCATTTAAGGTCTGGTAAAGTACTTAAAAAGGATTCTCCGCCAATTGTAGAAGAACCAGCTGAACAAGGAGAATCATCTGAAATAGCACAAACTGAAATACAAGTTCAGAAAGGGAAATCAATTACAACTCAAACACCGCCTTACCCTGAAAGGTTAGTGGAACAATCAAAAGAAATAACCCTTCCTGAATTTGATATTTTAGATGAATTAAAGAATGCATATGTGAAAATTCCTTTGTTAAAAGCAATTAAAGAAATACCTATATATGCTAAAACAATAAAGGAATTATGCATTAAGAAATCAGGGAGAAAAAGAAAGGATCCCACTACAATTCAAGTCATTGGTAAGCTAGCAAGCCTTATGTCTACAGAAACTACTGTAGAAAAATATCTTGATCCTGGTATCCCTATGGTTACCATATCAATTAATAATCTTTCAGTACCAAACAATTAATAGACTTGGGAGCAGCTATCAATGTAATGACATTAGAGACAATGAAAGCTTTGCAATTAAATGACATTAGAACAACTTCAACAGTATTAGAATTAGCAGACAGATCAAAAGTTGTTCCAGAAGGAATATTAGAAGACATCATAGTCTCTTTGGATTCATGGGAATATCCTGTTGACTTCCTTATTCTGCAACCAAAGACAAATTTGGGAGGACATCCTCTAATTTTAGGAAGACCATGGTTAGCTACCGCTGATGCCTTCATAGGATGCAGATCAGGAAGTATGATTATCTCGCATGGAGATGAAAAGAAACACATCACTCTCTATTCACCTGCACAAACCACTTCCTTAGAATCAATACTTGAAACCCAGGAAAACAAGCAAACAAAAGCAGTTTTAAGTATTAATCAATTCTTTGATTTTAGGGAAGAGGAAGGGAATGAAGACTTAATGGATATTTTCATTTCAGAACCGAATATTTCAGAGCAGCTTAGAAAAGAACAGTATGAAGCTGCTGATAACCTTTTAAATCATTGTTTCCAGGAAACTTGTACTATTTCAACCTTGCAAAATTCTTTTGTAAACATCTTTCCTGTAAACACAATTTCCAATCCTGTAATCAAAACAATTGAGGTATATCCTGGTAAACATCTAAATATTGGAAACCAACTGCAATCAAAACAAGAACAAGAGGTAATTGCATTACTACATAAATAATCAAAAGCATTTTCCTGGGATTATACTGATATGCAAGGAATCCATCCTAGCACATGTATCCACCACATCTATACTGATGATACGGAAACCTGTTAGACAACCGCAAAGACGAATGAATCCTACAATGAAAGAAATAGTGAAAGAAGAACTGCAAAAGCTGTTAAATGTCGGATTCATCTATCCTATTTCAGATAGTCAATGGGTTTCTCCATTAGTTATTGTTCCAAAGAAAAATGGAAAGTGGAGGGTATGTGTAGACTACCGTGAACTAAACAAAGCTACATTAAAAGATCATTTTCCTCTACGATTCATTGACCAAGTGCTAGACTCTTTGGCTGGAAAGAAATATTTTTCTTTCTTGGATGGGTTTA
The DNA here is from genome assembly GCA_000404065.3 of Pinus taeda. Lineage (NCBI taxonomy): Eukaryota > Viridiplantae > Streptophyta > Pinopsida > Pinales > Pinaceae > Pinus > Pinus taeda. Next base: position 41,970 of record APFE031382779.1, read on the forward strand.
GCGGGTACAATCAAATTAGAATAGCAACAAAAGACCAAGACAAGACTACGTTTACCTGCCCATGGGGAACCTATGCATATAAAGTTTTTCCATTTGGGTTATGCAATGCACCTGCAACCTTTCAGAGGGCAGTGCTTGCGATATTTGCTGATCTAGTCCATGAATGTGTAGAAGTGTATATGGATGACTTCACAGTTTACGGAAATACCTATGATGATTGCCTTAACAACCTTGAAAAATTCTTAAAAAGATGTATCGAAACAAATCTGTCATTAAGTAACGAAAAATGCTATATGATGTTAACAGAGGGAATAGTTCTGGGCCACCATATTTCTGCTTCAGGAATAAAGGTGGATCCAGCCAAAATCCAAGTCCTGGTTAACTTGATGCCACCTACAACAAAAAAGGAGGTAAGAAGTTTCTTGGGCTATGCAGGCTATTACAGACGATTTATTGAGAACTTTAGTAAAATAGCTCAACCTCTGTTTAAACTATTAGCACGAGATGTTGAATTTCAATGGACGACTAGCTGTCAAAATGCTTTTCAAATTTTAAAAGACAAACTATTAGTGGCGCCTATAATTCGTGGACCAAATTGGTCTTTGCCATTTCATATTTCCACTGACGCATCCGATACAGCAATAGGTGCCTCTTTAGGACAGAAAGAAAATTTTCTCAACTATGCAATATACTTTATTAGTAAAAATCTGACACCTGCAGAAGCAAACTATACAGTCACTGAAAAAGAAATGTTAGCTGTTATACACGCAGTAAACAAATTCAGGCATTACATAGCAGGATATTAAGTGTTTATTCACACAGATCATTCAGCAATAAAATACTTGATGAACAAACCCATCACTAATGGACGAATTAGAAGATGGCTCCTGTTATTGCAAGAATTTAACATTACAATCCAAGACCGACCAGGCAAAGAAAACCAGGTGGCTGACTTTCTGTCCCGCATCCAATCATCAGAAGACCCAAATCCTGTGATAGATAACTTCCCAGATGAACATCTGTTTGCCATAATAGTAAAAACCCCTTGGTTTGTAGATATCGCAAATTACTTGTCATCTGGAAGATTTCCAACTCAATTCACAAGCAAGCAAAGAAAGAAAATTGTTAGAGAAAGTTCTAGATATAGCTGGGTAAATGGTGATTTTTTTTATACTGGTTCAGATCTAATGATTAGAAAGTGTGTGCGTGAAGATGAAATACCAGATATACTCAGGGCATGCCATGACGAACCATGTGGTGGCCATTTTGGAGACAAACGAACATCATATAAAGTGTTGCAATTGGGCTATTACTGGCCATCTGTCTTCAAGGATTCTAAGGCATATGTCAAGCAGCGTGACAGTTGCCAAAGAATAGGGAGATCCATCTTCTCAGATGAAATGCCGCTCAAGCTTCAAGTCCTCATTAAGCCATTTGAACAGTGGGTGCTTGATTTTGTTGGACCCATTAATCCACCGTCAAATGGAAAACGATACATTCTCGTATGCATGGATTATGTAATAAAACGGGTAGAAGCCAAAGCAGTGAGCAGAGCGACAGAGGACACAGTGGTTACCTTCCTCTTTGAAGAAATTTTTGTGCGATATGGAGTACCAAGACAAATAGTGACAGATCAAGGAACGCAGTTTACCTCAAAGTTAGTGCGGGATCTGATAGAGAAATATAAGATAAAGCACGGAAAGTCTACTCTGTATCACCCTCAAGCAAATGGTCAGGTAGAATCCACAAACAAGGTCTTAGAAAATATTATGACTAAGACAGTGCAGCTGAATAGGAAGGACTGGTCTGAAAAGCTAAAGGATGCATTATGGGCTTACAGGATCACATGGAAGAATACAACTGGTTTTAGTCCATACCAGTTAGTCTATGGAAAAGAAGCCCTACTGCCAATTGAATTTCAGATACAAACCTACAGACTAGCAGCACAATTGGGCATGGACCTGACTGAGGCACAACAACAGAGAATCATGGAACTTAACCAATTGGATGAACATCGTCAACAAGCAATTGAACAGACAACACTAGTACAGCAACAGAGAATGAAATGGCATGATCGATACATCAAAACCAAGACATTTCAGAAGGGAGACTGGGCCTTATTATTTGACTCCAAATTCAGGGATTTCAAAGCAAAATTTACAACACATTGGCTAGGGCCATATGAAATCGAGGAAATATTTGATAATGGAGCAGTGAGGATAAAGACCATCGACCAGGATCCCACCTCATTTGTTGTCAACGGTCATAGGCTGAAAGTCTATCATCAGCCTATTAGTAAAGAGACATTCATGAAACAATTGATCCAAGAATCCGGACTGGAAATAATGGCTCTGCCATCTTCCAGTTCCCAAAAAGTATAAGAAATATATAGTAAAAAAAAAAAAAAAAAACGAGAAAAAATATATGAAAAAAACAAAACATAAAAAATAAATTGTTTGCTAGTGAAAACCAGGCAACTGGCACTCAGCAAGCACGAATTCATAGGGGAAAACCAAGGAAACCTGGACTCTATGAATTCTATGTTCTTGTTTTACTACTCTTACATAATTTCAATGCAGGACCTCTCAACAATTGACTTGAGGACAAGTCAAACATTCAACAAGGGAGAGTCTTATAGCAAGCTTTTAGCTATCACGGCTAAAGGATTGTGTTGTCCACTTTGAACCTGAAGCAAATATGTTGTAGCAGAACCAGAAGGGACCTGAGTTGAAACATTATTACAGAAGGGACCTGAAGCAAACTTGTTGCAGCAGAACCAGATCAAAGCTGACACAATATACCAGAAGCATTGCAGAGGGACCTGAGAAGAAAAATATTGCAGAGGGACCTGAAGCAAACTAGTTGCAGCAGATCAAATCATGCCAGAAGCATTGTAGAGGGACCTGAAAGCAAGATATTATTCACAGGGACCTGAACATTTCAAGCAAGGGAGTATAGTGAACAAGAAGCAGTAATAAAAAAGTCTACTTGTCATCTATCCAACACATTTTGGATTCCACTCCACATGTACAAACAACATCCAACATTCCACCTGTACAAACAACAGCAAGGGAGTATATTCATAAGCCATTTTGTGCTTAAATTTCAATTTTTTTTTAGAAACTTCTAGTTTTGATTTAATTGAAGTTAGTATCTGCAAATATTCATTGATATTCATTCCCCAATATACCCTACATTCCCTATTCATATTCCATTTCATTCACATAAAATTTCCCTAGGTATTTTTCCTTAAATGCAAAAAGATCAAACTGGGACTACTCTTTTACCTGCACATGAACTCAGAGCATTAGAATGGTTATAATTTTAAAACATGACCCCAATGGTCATTTTTAAAATTATAAAAGCTATGTTATAAAAAGTATGCGCTAAAGTATTAAAGCATTGAACATGAACATCATAGGTTATAAGGCGCTAAAGTTATTTCAAAAAGCATAACCTAATAATGTTACAAGAGGAATATAAAATGCGCATATATCAAAGGAAATGGTTATAAAAGAATGGCGCATACAACATGGAGACATATCTATATACCCTAAGGCGCATATCCAAACAATCAACAGCATATAACATAGTAATACAAGGATCGTGGGCGCAATGTAATGGTGATATAAGGGAGGCCGTAAACATTCAATGATAATGGTAAGTGAAACTTTGGCGTATATCTATTGCAACGTTGTGATATATATGTATATCAAACGCATCAAACCGTGACATTCCAATACGATAGTAAAGGAGAAATAAGGTTTAAACAAAGTTATGAACCAAATTATGATATAACATTGCGCATGCAAAGGTTATATAGTTAAGTCATAGTCTTTATGAATAAATTGTATGGAGTGAAAGGAATGGTTTACGGCACAATTGCACATGCCATATGACAATTATCACACAACAGTGCTACGGCCAGGTAATACAAACAAGTGATATCATTATCGTGAAAGCGGCCATAATCAACAATACAGCAGCAGTAAATGGATAATCAACGCAGACCAACAAATGATACGGTAGGTGACACGGTGTCATGGCCGTCAGACGGTATTGGTTGAATGGAAACGGTGGAGAATGAGTGTTTGAAATAGCTATACGGCCATCCTCATAACTCATTTGGGAGACTGAGTCAATGAGGACGGCCAGCTAACCACACCACCAATAATGAACCGTAGGGTACAGGGAAGAAACGGTCATGAAATAACCGTCCCTGCATTGTTCAAACCTACATTCTTCATTGCCAGAGCTCAGAGACGGTTTGATTCCAAAACAAAGCAAAAGGCGTATGGAGTGAGCTGAGAAGTGATTTTAAAGATGAAGTATGAGTTTAATGCGTGGAGAGAGCCGAGCGTTGGAAGGTAAGAACTTGAATGCTTTTCGCTCGACAACTGTAGATAAGAATGAGTCCGCCATTACTCACAAGGTTTCGTTCTTTGCCACCAGTTTGACTGACCGAGAAAGGAGGGATTTGAATGTTTGTTTGCATCCACGTGGCCAGTGACAGCCAGGTAACTTCAAAACCGGGATAACTCTTAGTTCATAGCACGTAGAAAAGGATTGAATCAATTTTAATGCATGGATTTGGCATGAGAACAATGATAATCGGCCAGCATTTAAGTTGCATGCATCACACAATGAGGAATCTAATGCATCCAATGCAGAGAGGTCGTTGAACGCTGAGCGTAAGGGTTGTTGTATTTATGAACACTGTTTGTTGAACTATGGTTTTATTTATTCCTTTGCCGAGAGCTAAGTATTGATCATATGCATGTGAATACATTTTCATAGTGCGCCATTGTCATCGGCTGTCAAACAAAGAACAGAGGGTTTGTGAATACATGGTTTCCATAGAAGAGAGTGTTGTCATATGCGTTGTATATGCATTAAATTAAGATTTTAGAAGTGCTGTTGTATATATATATGAGCTGCAAACAGAATGTGCATTGGTATTTGCCGTGAAGTTTGTCAAAAGGAACAGAGGAATGTTGTAGGATGCATGTCACTGTGCGCTTATATATAGTCATATGTTTGTGCCATTGAAATGCGTAGAATTGTCCTCAAACATATGGCATTAACTGCAAATCTTTGTTGAAAGACGACTCTGCATTATTGTGCCTTGAGGCCGAGGGTTCATAGATGCATTTTTAAAAAAAAAAATTCTGTTTGCCATTTGTTATGAGCGGAGGCCGAGCGCATGTGAATAGCCCTCTACGGTCATAACGTGTCTGCAGCCTTTATATACAGTGATGTTTTTGTAAAATGTTGAAGTGGATTGAGGCTGAGAGCAAATTGCTTGTGTACACAGTCATGTTTTTTAGAATTTTTTGAAAGGCCAGTGCTATTTGCGCATTAAAATAGTCAATATTTGTTGAAATTTTTGAGAGGCCGAGAGCAACTTTTGCATTAGACAGTCATGTTTTTCCATTGTGAATAAACAGAGAATGTTTTGAGGAACTGTTAAGAGGCCGAGAGACAAAGTTTTTCGAGTTTTTGTTTAAATGCACAGTAAGTCATGTTAATTTTAGCTCAGTAAACATGGTTATTGTTGCCTGAATATTTACTTTTCACACAAACAAACAGAGGACAGTGTATTAACACAGGATATTCGGGTATTGGTTGCCTTAAACAGGGAATTGAAACAGAGTTTGTGCAGAGGAAAGACAGCAGAGGATAAAGAAGACAAAGTCAAACAGATCAAAGCTGAGTTAGAAGGGGGAAGGTAAGCCTCGTTGCTTCTACAATTTCATTTAAAAACAATAGTCATAATTTTTGTTAAATGAAGTTAGTAACCGCCGAGGATTATATTGACTGGTTCACAGAAATCATGACAAACCGGGTAGAACCAAGATTTCACATAGAGAATTGGGGAAAGGAAATTGTAGAAAAATTATATCAGTCAGGAATGATAGGATTTCTATAGAAGTTCAATGGACATTCTGAGCAAATAACAAAAGATTTCATCAATAATTTCAGCCAAGATCGAACTCAAGTAGGAGAAATCAGTGTCCCCGTAACTCAAGAGTTCTTAGCCCAAGCCTTAGAGTTGCCTATGATAGGAGAAAAATATCATAAAGGTTTACATTTCAAGGAGAAAGCCTGGACTTTCTTCCTCGAAAAGAACCGAAAGGGCACATTTGATAGAGCTAAGGGGATACCCAGGGAGTGGTTCAACGAACCGTGGGGGGAACTGGTTTTGATTATTCAAAAAATTTTGACTTGTGATCGTCAGTATAGCATTGCTCATCTATATCATGTTAGATTACTGCAGCATATCAGAGGGGATGATAGAATAAACTTGCCATATTTCCTATACAAAAGTCTTGTAAAAATTATTGACACAGTGAAACAGGAGCATAAGCCAAGGGCAACACAAATATATCATCAGGGGCTAATCAAAATCTTAGTGGAACATCAGGTGAAATCAAAGGGGTTAGAATGGAAAGAATTCATGCATAAAAATCATTTTACTGAGCAGCTTATTGATATACAGGACAAAGTACAGCAGGAAACCAAAAGCATGATGAATTCTCCCCTATATCCTAGAACAAGATCCAAAAACATGGCCTTACATGAGACCGAAAAATTTGTTATGTCTGTTTCTAGGAATAGGAATTCTATTGATTTTGAAAAAGAAGTAGAAGCATATTCCCCTAGGAAACAAGAAGAACAGGATACATCACAAGAACCCCTTGAAAGGGATTCCATATATGATAATGATGCAGGAGAATCATTAATGAAAACCACTCAGGATTTTGAAAAAGAAATTAACTTGGCCACAATCCAAGACTTAACAGATTAGATTGAAATAAGCAAAATTGTGGAAAAGCAATTAAAATCAGAGAATAAGGCAAAGAAAAAAGACAATGCAAAGCTAATGAAAACAAATGACAGATTACAAGAAGAAATAAGCAGGTTGAAAAGGAGAAATGAATTGCTTTCCAAACAGGCATTCAAGTGGCTGAAAGACAAAAACATGTGGCAAGCTAAGTATGAAAAACAAAAGGTTAAGGCACCAATGTTAAAGGCAAGGCAGGAATCATATTTTGATTGTTTGAATAGGGAACCAGCAGCAGGCACAACATCTACTTCAGAGGGCAGAAGGTCCAAGAGAAACAAGCAAGCATGGGGACATGCTTGATCATAAGCATGGGAGAGATGTTGGGCCTCAGTTTTGATCTTATTTTGCTTTGAGAAACTTACCTAGCTATCCATTTATCCTTCATTTTCACTTCATCCATTTCATTTTAATGAATATTTGGTGT
>APFE031382784.1:0-16371 GCA_000404065.3 Pinus taeda
CAGTGAAGCTCAGTACTTTACTTGGATTGTTCCTGCAACCAAAGAAGCCAAATTTGTAAGGAAGACTAATGCTCAGTTGAGAGCTACTAACAGGAGATTGAAGAGACAAATTGAAGACCTAGAAATACAGTTATCAAAATCTGGAAAAGGGGCTATAGCAATAATGAAACAGGGTGATGAAAAAGGGCAGTGAAGGATATATCTTAAAACAATTTTGGCATATAAAAAGAAGGAAAACTGTGAAGAAGAACATCCTATAAGGGTAGGTGGTTTTGGTTTTTGGTTGATCATATCAGTCTTCATGGAATTTTGAAAAACTCCCAAACTACATATTTTTGAAGGTCGTGTTGAAAAAGAGCATACACAGTAGTTTCGTAACGCGCTACGAAACTGCTAAAGATGATCATTTAGCACTTATAGATGCTTTTCGGAGTTAAGGTCTGATTAATTTCAAATTTTGAAGTTGCTGGTAGACACGGGATCATATATGAAGTTTCAAATGGTAGTGGTGTAGAAAGCAAAGTTCCAAGAACTATTTCATAAGTGATATAAAGGTTGTGCTACAAAAATAGAGTATTTTCATAGCATAGTCATGTTTCATCCTTTCCTCCATACATTCAAGTTTCCTTTTTTCACAAGTGGAAAATGATGTTTAATGGATTATTAATGCATGCCACATGTACACCAGCAAAATTGCTCGAAGATAAGCATAAAGGATTAAGGGCCTTAAAAGGAGGAACTCTGTCTCCTAGTTTTCAAGACAGTTAGGTCATGACTTAGCAGGTTTTGCAACATCATCAAGCTCAAATACATGGGTTGGTAGCTGATTAAAGAATGTATTGAATTCATAGATAAGGTTGTTGAAAGCATGCTTTATTAGTTTCACTCCTATTTGTATTAGGACTCTTAAAGACAGCTAGCTGTCAAGTTGTAACTAAGTAGTTTGTTTTTTGAATAGATAGGTGTCAAAGTTAGGAATTAGAATTCCCCTAAAGATGGATCATAGTATCCAAGGTTGTAAAACTCTATAAAAAGCTTGAGAATCAAATTCCTCAAGGTTGCTAATTTCATTAGCAAAAAATAAAGTTGTGTTATTGTAAGAAATTGTGGTTTTTCAAACATAATACAGAGATCAATTTGACTACTCAAGATTCACAAGGAGTTTATGTGTTTGATGTTCTTATGGCCTTTTTACAATTACTTATTTGCAGTGGTATGAGCTTGTGATACTTAGAATTCATTGGAAAATGCTCTAACTTCCTTCACATCCTTGTAAACTGTGTTGATTCACTATGTTACTGTTTCATTTATAAACCTAAACTCTAAGTGTCTTGACTTCCATGTTTTGTTGATCACGTTGTTTTGTTGAAGACTATCTTGACTCCATAGCCCAATAGATGTTTGCTAATCTTTGATTCAATCAGTCAACCAGTTTGTTCCTAGAGTTAGCCATCTAATCATTAATCAAAAATCTTAAACCTATTGAGAGAGCCCTCTCAGGTTGAGGAGGCTAAGCCTCGACCAAAAGATTGGTTTGAAAGAGTTACTCAGAGTCTACTTGATCAGCATCCTATCAGGGTCAGATTTTGTGATAACACCTTCCATCCTTTCCTACCTATTTTACCATTGCAATTTTTTCCCTGCTTTCTAATCAAGGTGTGGTCATCTCAACTCTCCCTCTTACTCCTTCCCCTCATTACAATTACTATATAAACTCTTCTATGTGACTAGACACTGAACGCTTGGACAACTTTAATCTTGAACTAGGAGGTGGTTTAGGCTTAATTGATGAAGACGCCTAAAGGCCTTAAGGCAAGGGAAAAAAATCATTCCTCTTCCTTACTCAAAGGTAGGGGATTTATGAAATTCTATATGACCACAAAAAATATCTTTTCTCAAGGCCCTTAGATCATTAGCCCATTACAAGGGATCCAAATGAAAATACTTCCCTAAATTACAAAGAATTAGCCTATCCCTCTAAAAAATTGGCACTAAAGAGGTTAGTAGAGGTTCACTCTCCTCAAATTCTTTTCCTTCAAGAGACATTGTGTTAGCACTCTGTGCTTTCCCTAGGCTAAAAAAGGAATTCTAGAGGTAACTACAAACCGCTTTAGGCCAAAATCTAGCCTTTATAGCCTGGAGAGGGATATCTCACTTAGGTTACTCAATAAATATGATATTAGGCTAGGTAATAAGCTTAACAAGGTTTTATTTTTAAAGGTTTGTTGATGAAAAAAGAGACAGGTCCATTGGGCATGGAGTCATGTCAAATCAATTATTTGTCCAGTGATATGATGGAAAAAGAGAGGGTTTCTCCACAGGGGCAAGGAAAGCAGCTTTGGTGGTGGATTTTTAGGTCAAATTGTTGTAGGGGTGAATGTAGAACAGGTGAAATACAACACATTAGAGCATAAAACCATGGATGAATTCTAAAATGGTGCTTTAAGCTGAAAACATTGATAACTTGGAAAAACTAAAACAAAGCACCATTAAGATGAATTTTGTATCAAACATCTGGGTTTTTCCAAGAAAGAAGATACACATTTAAAGGATGTAAACGCATAAGATAAATTACAATACCAAAGGAGAACAAACCACCAAAATTATGACACAGGAATCCCTGCAAATCACCTTCTATTTCATTCGTTCACTGGACAAAGCTTTCAGAAAAATACAATGACCAAAAGTATTTTTTTCTCTAATCTAACCAACAACCAACCCTTTCTACATTCAAATTCAAGAATTATATAAAATATTCTCTTCCTAAGTCTAATGGGTCGAAATCCACCTATTCCCCCAATAGACAAAACTAACTACATGAAAATAAAAAACAAAACCACTTTCCTAGGTACTAGGAAACTACCTTTGACCTATTTATTATAACTTTCCTAATGCATCATCAACTTGCAATATTTGCAAATAAACATTAACTACACCTCGTAAGGCTATACAACACCTATCCAAATGATATAAACTACTTCTAGAAGCCAAAAATTCAAAATTTGAAATGAAATGGTGCTAACTGTCAGACTTATAGTACATTAGCTAGATTCAAAGCAAATTGAAGTAGCCCTCCATGTTTTGTATGGTTGTAGCCTTCCTATATAAAAATTTAGCAAACTATATGCTTCAAATACCTCCGTGATAATATTAAACCTCTTAGATAAGATTCAAAGTGTTTGTAGACCTCCTTTTGGACTATCCCCCACTTTCACAACAAAACTGTCAACTTTGGTAGTGCAACTGATATTTATTTAATATCTCCTAAACTATGAATAAAATTGAGCTTAAATTTGGAAATAAAGTTAATATCATCATAATGCTTCTCCACACCAAATTTGAGCCAAATCCGATTACGAATTTCGAGAAAAATCTGAAAATGGTTGTAGGTGACAGTAGCTTGTTTCTTGAAAACCGTGAAGAATTTTGGGTTGAAATTAATTGAGTTTATTCATCTCACCCCCATACATCTATTGTACAAATTTTAGGGAAAATATGTATAGGGTCTAGGAGATATGGTGAAAATACGGTGACTGTGTGAAAACACATCACAAAAGAACAACACTCCATGGTTAAGATACCTTCGATCACTCCCTGAGTTTATTGATGACTTCAACAGGTGTGAAAAGGCTGAAAAACATCAATCATCCTTAGAAAATTTCTTTTATCTCACAAAGCCCCCAACTCTCTAAATTTCACTTTCATAAAAAATGCAGCGCCAATGAGAAAGTGTAGTGCCACCTATCCTCTATAGGTTTTGATCAATAGTGATGTCTTTGAACAGAATGCACATCCTTTTCATGATGCTTACATAATGATAACCATGTTGGAGACCCGTTTCAAACCTGCAAGGGAATTTTTATCATTGACATGCGAGAATTTGAGCATTGTGTGAACTCGCAAAGCCCCTGCCTCCCTTTCACAGTGAATGAAACGAGCAACCTGAGATTTTTTATGCAAATGATGAAGAGATGAATGATACGGAATGAAGAGGAGAGTTCAAATGATCACGTGGAATGGCCTAGAGCATAAATCAAGGCGTTGATCATGATTTAGAAAGAAAATCATGAATATGTAGTTCTTTTCTGAAAACGCAACGCATTGTGAAAAGGAAGGGTTGTCCTTCTGACCGATATTCCTTGCTAAGATCATGAATTTTCCTTTTGAAATGACATTCAAATTTATACCAAAGAGCCTCCAAATCTATGCGAAGATCATTTCATGATTTCTTTTGATGTAGACATAACCTCTAGACTTAGATGACCTACAAACAATGACTTAGAAAGGTGACCAACTCATAATAACCAAGGATATGCATATAATGTTTTTTTTACTTTTTTGAAAATGACCAAAGACTTCCCATGATTACCCTTTGTAAGGAAAACACATGACTTTAGACATTGGACTCTTAACAAAATAAACACCTTTACATGACACCCAATTTAAACCTAGACCTCTTTGAACAATAATAGTCATGTAATCATGACTAATATTTACAAATTTACATAGAAATACCAACATGACCAAGATCTGTAGACATAAGACACTAACACGGTGATGGATGGTGACAAAGCAATATTCTTCCTCAAGAATAAACTTTCCCATTGGGAATTTATAGCTTTAGATGCACCTCGAAGATAAGGAGGAGTTCTAACAAGTTAGGGAACACTTTATATGAAATTAAACACTGATTAGTATTTTTGATAAGGTAATACTATGGATTTTTGTTCAAAATAATTAGATATGTCCTTCCTTTGTTTCAACATATATGGGTCATACTCAGGGATAAAATAGTTCTAGACACACTTCTTCAATCTTCCATTTATTGACTCTAGAAGAACTATCATGGGAGGGAATTTAAATTTTACTTGGGAAGCCTAAGAAATTTGGGATTTTTCAACACATTTTGATCGTCTATCCAATTTTCTCATTGATATATTCAATGGTGTTAGTTTCATTGACATCCTACCTCAAAAAAGTATACCAACCCAATCAAATAACAAAACAAGTTTTGCCAAAATTGCAAAACAGTTGGATCACTTTCTCATATCATAGGCTCTTCTGGATCTAAACTTCCATATGTGCCAATCGACCTTTGTTGGTGAAGACTCTAATGGTAATCCAATCCTTTCTAAATTTGAACACTCAATTCTAAAGAATCCATATCCTTTCAAATTAAACCCATGTTAGTTTGAGGACCCTTCTCTACAGGAAACTATGAAATCAACCTAGATCCCCTTCTCCCCAAACAAAAGTGAGCCCCCCTTATACAATTCCAAAAAATATTAAAATATTCAAAATTTGTTGTCCACCAATGGGCCAACAAAAAAATGAAAAAGACTGCAAAAATTTAGAGTTAAAGGACTCTTATGAATAAGGTTTATCCAAGGAGGAGCCAATTGATCATGGGGAGTTTATTAAAGCTCTCTAACTAAAAAGAAGAAAAATTCTCTTTTGAATAAGGAAAATGAGTGGAGAATGAAAACTAGAGTTCTCTAGTTGTACGATGGAAACAAAAGCACAATTTTTTTTCATATAATTTCCATCCATAGGAAATCCATAAACACCATCTCAGAGATCAAAGAGTCCGATGGATTTGTAGCTATTTTCTTCAAAGACACATCATCAAAGGGAGTAAAATATTTCAAAGATACCTTTCATCAAAGATGAAAGGGATAGTATAAACCATATTTTATTAGTGGCACAACTCTTTCCCAGTTTCATATCCTTGGAAGGTAATAAGTCTCTTATGTCTAAGGCTACCAAAATTAAGCTTAAGGAGGTCCTCTATAGCTTTCAAAAAGGGAAAATTTCAGGATTAAGCTGTCTCCCAATTGAATTTGATCTTAAATCTTATGTTTTTTTTTGGTGACGATCTATTAGGGGTAGTGGAATACTCTAGAACTTTTGGAAAAATGTTAACCCCTTTCAATTCCACTTTTATAGCTTTGATCCAAAAACCAGATAATCCAAACTCTTTTAACCTCTTTAGGCCTATCTCCCTGTGCAATTCTATATATAAAATAATTTCTAAAGTCATAGCCCTAGGTCTAAAAGAAATCATCTTAGACAATATCTTACAGGAATAATTTGGATTTCTAATAAGTCATCGAATCCATGAAGCTAAAGGACTAGCTCAGGGGGGACTACACTCAATCGATATCAACTACCAAAAAGTAGTTTTATAGAAAGTAGACCTCTCCAAAGCTTTCAACAGGGTAAATTGGCTCTATAATAGACTCGTCTTGATCCACCTAACGTTATGCCATTTCTTTGTTTCTTGGGTGTTAAACTGCAACAACTCTACCTCACTTGCACTCTTGATCAATTGAGTAACTTACCCCTTCTTTATTGTGGAAGCAGGACTCTGCAAAGGTGTCCCTTATCCCCATTTCTCTTTCTTCTTGTGGTAGGACTTAGCAGGCTCATCACTAATGAAAAATTTATAGGAACCTATAAAGGAGTTTCCATCACTCATCAATTCTCTATAACCCATATACTCTTTGTGGATGATATCATGATCTTCTTAGATGGGTCCATAGGGCATTTACAATCTTTGAAGGCACTTTTGGACTATTTCTCATGAGCCATTAATATGGTCATAAACCTCTCAAAATCCTCCTTATTTGAGTGGGGTTTTTCAAATGAGGAAAACCAACATGTGGATACCTTATTCTCCATACATGCACTTGATATTAATCAAGGCCTCAAATATTTGGTTTTCATTCTAAATCCCAATCACTACATAAAATCAGGTTGGTTTTGGGTGGTGGAAAAAGTGGAAAAAATAATTTGTATTTGGTGAAGAAAATGGCTTTCCAAAGAAGGCATATTGGTCCTATGTAAATAAATTATTGAAGCTATTCTTGTATATTGGGCCTTGTTTGCATGGATTCCTATCAAGAGTTTGTGTAAAATCAAGTAGTTGATTATCGCTTCCTGTGGGCAAGAAAGGAGGGGAATTTTTTTTCTATCATGGGTTGGAACTATATTTCCTTCGAAGATGTCTGGAAAATTATACAAGGATCTAGGCTATGAGCCCAAGTCATCTTAAACAAATATGTTAGCCCACTTACAATCCTAGACTAGATAAGGACTCCACAAAATAGATCTCAAATGGATCCATAATATGGAAAGCTATTGTAAAATATTTCCCTCTCATTGGACAACATCTTAGATGGAGGGTGGGAATTGGAACAAACATCCTTTTGGGGATGGAAACTTGGATAGAGTGTCAACAAAGACACATTCTTCCGAGGGACCTAGTTGTAACATACATAGTTCGTACCATGCAATAACCTTTAGAACACTTGCAACACAAAGACATCCATTAAGGATATAAGTATATATATTGAATAGAGTATATATGAATTGATATGGGATGTTCAATGTTACAAATGAGGGCCCACTTATATACCTAGGTTAGTTCCCCTTCATGCACAGTCATTTCCCCTTAGACATGCCTCTTTAGTACTAATCATTATTTAATTATTTAATTATTATTATTATTATATTTATAAAATTGCATTCCTCTTCAAAAAGCTTTGTCCTCAAATCTTATGGTTGATAAGATGTGTCATCTTTTTCTTTGTCTTGTAATCTATTTGCAACTTTCAGAAATCTTTGAGTTGTCATGTTTGATGATACACGTTGATAGGATCAATGGAGGAATAAATAAAATTGTCGAAATGAGAGGATGTGAGCATCCTAAATTAATATTTTGTGGAATCTTATGATTACTGGATACTTCATGTGAATTTTTATCGTAAGATTGAATTGCACTGACTTTAATAGCCTTCAGAATAAAATTCCATTATTTCTGTAGATTTTTACTTGTAGATTCAACAACTTATGTGATATGATAAAACATAAGACAAGAATCTACTCTACTCTTCAACGGAAACCAAAATCAATCGATGAAAACAATAAGTAGAAAAGGAAGAATATCAATTGTACATAACACAATATTTCTTTGGGGAAAACAACTAGTCAAAACCTGGATTATCTATATTGCATTAACCATAAGATCTGAGAAGAAAATACAATGCTTGTTCAACCCGAACAATTCTTGCACTAGTACAATCTATCTCTCTGCCTCACAAGCCAGCTCAAGCCAACACTTAGCCAATTTTGTTGCCTTCCAAGCCCCTACTTCCTTGCAAAATTCCTGAGAGAATTAGGGCATATTTAATTGGGAAATCCACTCTCCATAATTGCACAATCCATCCATAGGCCTTCAATTGATTTCATGCACCATTTGTACAACTCAGAAAATTATATAGATGATAGTACGTTGTCCCTGAAATCTAATCTCAACCAGGTCTTCCTCTAAGTTGACATGCATGAGTTGTTTATGAGTGAATATTCAGTTAACTATTATGGTACTGGTGATGCACTAGTGTACTACACTACTAGACCTCCTACTAGTTCCTCCAATAGTTATAATTATTTTAACTGACTATAAATTAGTTAGACTGAGTTATCTAATCACAACTCAATAAGAACTCAACCTCGGCCCCTAAAATTTTAGGATCACTCTACATGAATCTAGATAGACTTCCAAATCAAATTTCCTAAGCCAATTAAATCAATTTAACTTAATTAACTATTACAAGTTACTATGAGAATACAATTTCGATTTAATTCACAATTTAATTCAAGGACAAACTAAATTGGAATTTCTTGTTGCTATGTTTAACACTCCCTCTCAACAAGAAAGGGATTATCAGCTAACCCGATCTTGTCTCTGTGCAACTCAAATTTGCATCTTGATAAAGCCTTTGTCAAAATATCTGCATCCTGCTCCTCTGTGGGAATGTACTTCAACAACATAATTCTCCTTTGCACACAATCTCGAAGATGATGATACCGGATCTCAATATGCTTTGACCGATCATGAAAAAATGGATTTTCAGAGAGGTTGATACAACTCTAATTATCATAGTAAATCACAGTTGGATCCATTTGCTTACCAAACAAACCAACCAGGATTTTCCTCATCCAAATAGCCTCACAAGCTGCTTGAATAGCAGCCATGTAATCTTCTTCTATTGAATTGAGTGCAACTGATCTTTGTTTCCTGTTGTACCAAGAAACAACTACTAACCCAATACTAAATATTCCTCTTGATGTACTCTTCCTATCGAATAGACTCCCTACCCAATCTGCATTGGTGAAGCCTTGAAGTTTCACTCCCTCTGTCCATATGTACCATAAACCATACTGAGTAGTGCCTCTGAGGTATCTCAACACATGCTTGGTTGCCTTTGAATACAACTTGGCTGGGTTAACCATCTCTTGATTAAGCTGGTTAAATGCATAGCACATGTCTGGTCGTGTGTTCACCAAATACATGAGTGAACCCACAAGTTGTCTGTTACCTGCTAGAGGAGTCTCCATGGGTTTATTTCTATCCATGTGAAACCTTTTTGAGTATCTTGTTGGCATACTTGCCCTGAGAGACAAAAAGTTCCTCATCACCTTGCCATACTTCCATGCCCAGAAAGTAGTGCATGAGCCCCAAATCCTTCATTTCAAACTCTCTTGCAAGATCCTCTTTGCAAGACTTGATTAGCTTATCATCACATGTTAGAATCAAATATTGACATATAAAACAATAATGAACAATTTACCTTCAACCACAATATGGTAAAGGTTCATATCTGCTTCACTTTTGGTGAAGCCCAACCTGGTGAAGTAGCTACCGGTCCTGGTGTACTAAGCATAGGATGCTTGCTTCAGCCCGTACAATGCTTGCTTGAGTCAGCACACATGTGATTCTCTATTGAAGGTCTCAAAACCTTCAAGCTGCTCAATATAGACCTCTTCCTCAATCATGCCATTAATGAAGGTTGTCTTTACATCCATCTAATGTATCTTCCATCCCATCTGTGTTGACAGTGCCAAAATGGATCTGATTGATGAGTACCTTGCAACAAGAGCAAAAGTCTCATCGTAATCAATCCCTTCCACCTGAGCAAAACCTATCACCACAAACTTGGCCTTGTGTTTTTCCACACTACCATTTGCTGCTCGTTTTACCTTGTAAAGCCATATGGAACTCACCATTGAATTGTCTGCTGGTCTTGGGACCACATCCCAAACACTGTTCCTGACAATGGAGTCATACTCCTCAACCATGGCATCAACCCAAACTGGTTGCTGCATTGCTTCCTTAAAAGAGGATGGCTCAGTCTCTACATATATGCTCATCAGAGCCATGTAGCTAGTGTACCTCTCGAGTGACCTCCTCTGCCTACATTGTGATGTGGTTGCTCCCACATTCTCTCTAGCACCATTCAATAACCTATCAACCTCTCTGGTGTGCTTTCTCCCATATCTAGAAGAATCTACAAGAGCGGGTGTTTCCACCTCTTGCTCCTCTACATGTGGCTGCTCCACATCATCCTTTTGTTCCTCCTTAGGATCTAAGAGCTCCTCAACCGCATGTAGTTGTAGCTCCCTCTCAAGGGAACTTCTCATGGCCTTCTCTTCATCGAATTTTACATCCCTTCTAAACACTATCATCTTGTTGGCCGGCAGGTACAGCTAATAGTTGTGAGGTATATCACTGTACCCCACAAATATCCCCAACTTTGTTGTTGTCTCAAGCTTCTTCCGTGCATCTTTGTTTACATGGTAGTAGATTGATGAACCAAAAATCCCGAAGTGTCTCATATCTAGTTTCTTCCTTGAAAAATCCTTTTTCAATGTACTCATCTAAAGAATTCGACGAGGGCTTATGTTCTACAAATAAACAATTGTGTTGCATGCCTAAACCCACAAGTGTTGTGGTAGGCCATGATCATGCAACATCACCCGTGATTCTCTCACAATACTCTTGTTCTTCCTCTCAGCAACCCCATTTTGTTGTAGGTTATGAGGTGCTATCAAGTCTTGTTGATGGATTCTGATGCACAAATTTTTTTGAACTCATTTGACACATACTCTCCACCGTTGTCACTCCTGAGAGATTTAACCTTCCTGCCAATATCTTTCTAGACCAATGATTTTAATTCACAAAACTTTGCAAAAGTGCAATCTTTCTTCTACATGAAGAAGATCCAACACTTATGAGAAAAATCATCAACAAATATAACATGATACCTATGCTTGGCCGTGGACGCTATCGAGAACGGTCCACATACATCTGATTGGATTGGATCTAGGATTGCCTGCGGTCAACTATCTTTGTCATGAAAGGAAACCTTGGTGTACTTTACCAATGTACACCCTTTGCATGTGTTTACCTGCTCAAGTGTACCCTTGGGAAGACTGGTAGAAATTTGTTGCATGATCTTTAAAGCGCCATGGTGCAAGTGACCCAACCTCCTGTGCCACAACTCATCGATGTCTCGGCTCTTCACCTTCTCTACTTTCATGCTCAATGCAACACAATCTTCTACCTCCAACTTGTAGATATTCTTCATTCAAATCCTTATCCTCTTCACCTGTCCCGTGGCTATGTGACGAAGGAACACCTTTCCCTTACTAAATATCACATCATAGCCTTTATCCTCCAACACGACAACAAATACACAATTCTTCTTCAAATCGAGAACATATATAACATCTCGCAAAGTGAGGGGAGAACTTGAATCCCTTTGAAAGATCACTATATCGATCCCGGTAGGGCTATACCTCCCTTCATCACCCATCTCAATATGCTTCTGGAGATCCTTCCCCTCCAAGTTACTGAAGAGCTCTTTGTTACTAGTCATGTGGAAAGAATCTCCATTGTCCAGGTACCATACACTACCCATCATCGGTGACACCATAAAGTCCAGTTCGAATTGTGAGGCAAGAGACTTACCTGCCACTCCTCCTAAGGGCTTCTTACCAAACTTCTTGAGTGGACACGTTGTGGGAAAATGTCCCAGCTCGTGATAGTTAAAAGCACTTGAATTTCGATATGTGCTTCTTCTGGCCACCCTGACAAGAATCTAGAATGGGATGACTTCCCCTTCCCTTTCTTTTCCTTACCCACTAAACCACAATTCTCCTCATCACCAGTCTCTTATGAGGATCCATCCCTGTTGTTCCTCGAAATCTCTTCCTATACCAAATCTGACCACAGTCGTTCCCAATTTAGTAGCTTCTCCCAGCCATTAACTGAGTCCTGGTAACTATGCCAACTCTTGGGAAGTCCTAGAAGAGCTAGGATCACCATATCTTCTTCAGCAACAGTAATCCTGACACTTCCAAGATCATCTCAACAATGGGTGAACTTGGTCAAAGACTTCGGAATTGAGTCGCCCTTCTCCATCTTGATCTTTATAAGTTTTTCCTTCAGTGCCAACTTCCTATGGTCATTGTTATTTTGAAACAGGTCTATCAATGCCTTCCACATTGCATATGGAGTATCCTTACCATGGAGACTCGAGGCAATGTGATCTCGAACTCCTTCCAGGATAATCCTTCTTGATTTTGCTACACATTTTCTCCATTCAGCCAAATCTTTAGCATTAGATATTGGAGGTTTAGGAATGCCATGATCTATGAATTCCTTGAGGCCATTGTCTTCCAGCACTGCCTCCATCCCGTCTTTTCAAGCTATGTAATTTGAACTTCCTCCAGGGCATACTCAAGTCTCAAACCATAGAAGGCCATGTTGTTGACTCTGAAGTATGAACTGTAAATTCGATTTCACCTGCACAACAAACTCGAATTCTCCTCTTCTATACAATTTTACTTGTAGATTCAACAACTTATGTGATATGCTAAAACATAAGACAATAATCTACTATATTCTTCAGCGAAAACCAAAATTGATCAATGAAAACAATAAGAAGAAAATGAAGAATATCAATTGCACATAACACAATATTTCTCTTGGGAAAGCAACTGCTCAAAGCCCCGACTATCTATATTGCATTAATTAGAAGATCTACGAAGAAAATACAATGCTTGTTCAACCCAAACAATTCCTACACTAGTACAATCTATCTCTCTGCCTCACAAACCAACTCAAGCCAACACTTAGCCAATTTTGTTGCCTGCCAAGCCCCTACTTCCTTGCGCAATTCCTGAGAGAATTAACCTGTATTTAATTTGAAAATCCACTCTTCACAACTGCATAATCCATCCATAGGCCTTTAACTGATTTCATGCACCATCTCTACAACTCGAAAAATTATACAATTGATAGTACACTATCCCTGAACTCTAATCTCAACTGGGACTTCCTATAAACTGACATGCATGAGTTATTTATGAGTGAATCTTCAGTTAACTGGTGTGGTACTGATGATGCACTAGTGCACTACTCCACTACTAGACCTCCTACCAATTCCTCCAACAGTTAGAACTAATTCAACTGACTATAACTCAGTTAGACTGAGTTATCTAACTACAACTTAATAAGAACTCAAACTGTGCCCCAAAAATTTAGGGATCACTCTACATGACTCTAGATAGACTTCCAACTCGAATTTCCTAATCCAGTTAGATAAATTTAACTTAATTAACTATTACAAGTTGCTATCAGAATATAATTTCGATTTAATTCACAATTTAATTCAAGGACAAATTAAATTGGAATTTCTTGTTGCTATTTTTAACAGTTTCTATTCTGAGTAATATAGATATGTAGACTGATTGAGTTCTCTTATCTTGTGATTCAAATGTTGATAAGGAGATTTAGTGGATTGATTTTCCTTTATCATACATTTGGAAATTCCCTTATTTACTTAAGTTACTAATCTTGTTGAGTTGGTTACATAATATTCACTTGGAATTTTTATCGTTTGAACTGTAACATCTGTATATGTGTTTACCCCAATTGAGTTGTCATCTTCTTGAATTGTGATGTTGACTAGATCAATATTCATTCCTTTTTCTTCAACTTGGACTGTTACGTCTTTAAACTTAGATACTTCTTTCTTAATAAGTTCTTCTAATTTGTTTTTCAATGATTTTTTATCATCCTTAAGTTTCTTAATATGAGTAAGCTGATTTTGGTTATGATTTTTTAAAGGTGAAATTTCTTTATCTTTGGATTCAACTTGTTTTTTACGCTCAATCTTTTCATTTTTTAAATCTCTAATTTTTTCTAATAATTTTTTCTTAGTTTTACACTTTCTGACTTGTGTAAGTAGCTTTTGACTATGATCCTTCAAACGTGAATTTTCTTTGTATTGGTTGGATACAACTTCTTCAAGCTTCTTCGATATTGTTTATTGATTCACTTGAAGCATTAGTTTCGAAATATCCTTAAAGTATTCAGATGAAGGGATCATTGAATTTGACTTCATTGTCATGTCCTGGAATTTGATCATCTTCTTCTTATAAGGAAGCATAATTTTTTTTTTCTCCCTTTGTTTAACATGAACATATCTATTTCTTTAAACTAGGCTAGACTAAAAATTATGTCAATCTATTTGTTATATATAGATATGATGTTGATTTGAGATATATATTCATAATGATTAATTGCCACTTGTAAATTATCAATTTTATACTCTTTCTCGCTAAGAATATTTTCTCTTTCTCCAATATTTTGCTCTAGAATTGACAACTCATTGCCCAAATTAATATTGATGCAATTTTCTTTATCGCTCATGTTGATAATGACATTAATCATTCTTCCTTGAATAATCCCATTTAATGTAAATAGTCTAAAATTTGCAATTGAAATACCCTTATGGAAGAATCTTCTTTCATTTCTGGATTATAATCCAATTTTTTAGAGATAGACTCTCGTTTGTGTTCGTTGATGAGCTTAGGGTTTAATGATACCCCTTCAGTACTTAAGAAAATCTTTGTAACTTTTTCTTTTATTTTCACCTTTATATAAATATATATATATAATTATATATATATTATATATATATATATATATATATATATATATATATATATATATAGATTATATA
The DNA here is from genome assembly GCA_000404065.3 of Pinus taeda. NCBI lineage: Eukaryota > Viridiplantae > Streptophyta > Pinopsida > Pinales > Pinaceae > Pinus > Pinus taeda. The sequence continues at coordinate 14,874 of APFE031382784.1, forward strand.
TATATATATCTATATATATATATATATATATTATATATATATATTATAAATTGAACCGTTTTTTTTAAATATGCCTCCTTTCCCTTGTGTAGCTTTTATAATGAGAATGTAATAATAGTGTCGTCTTTTTTTAATTAAATATCGTCTTTCTTATTTAAACTTGATGCTTAAAGAGAAAGAAGAACTGTTTTTATAGTTATTTATTTTAATACCCTTTGGTTTATGGTTTATAATATATTGAATCTCCTTCTTACTTAATGTTTCCTTGTCCCAATGGCAAGCATAGCCTCTAAACATCGAGATGTGTGTCTTTCTGATTGCGATGCTTGTCACTTGTTAACTTTAAGCAATTGGCTTGATTTTTTTTCCTTACTATTTTGACCAATCGATTTGTATAGGGGCACAACCTTTGGATTGGCAACGCACTTATACACAACACTTCATCAATTCTGATGTTGTCTTTGAACGTTATTTGATTGATTTTTTTAGTCGAAGCTTGAAAGTGGAGTATAAGACAAGGGTAGGTCGTATGGGATCTATATTTCAATGGATTGATGCTTTAGGGCGACATCAGGAAAGATCACAACCAGTGGTGGTGCCCTACAACTATGGCAGTCGTAGCAATGACATGCGTTCAAGGTTGGGGACCTAGTGGTGGCAACATGGTTAGGTGAAGGACGATGACGATAGAGGACAGGCTCAGATGGCGATAGTGTGGATGGGCTATGGAAGGTGGCTTTCACTGATGACTGCAGGTGGTGGTTTTCGAGATGGCAGTTTTCCATCGCAACGATTTGTGGAGGGTGGTCTATAGAGTGAAGCGGCTTACATCAAGGCTCTATTGGTGGACTATCTTTTTTTATATTATATAATTTCTATTTTTTTTTTTTCATTTTATCAATGTATCTATCTTGCCTTTTTATAACTTTATTTTTTTTACTTTTTTCGTTACTCTCTCTTCTCTCTCTCTCTCCTCTCTCTCTCTCTCTCTCTCTCTCTCTTCATATAATATATATTTTTAATTTTAATTTTATTTATTATTTATTTATTATATTATTTTTTATTTTATATTTTATATATACTTTATTATTGTCTTTTAAAAATTTATTTTCTTTTTCTCTCTCTTTTCTAATTTTATAATTTTTTTTAATAAATGGCCAAGGCCTGAGGATGAAACCTGGAAAATGGAGAAGCTTCAAAGTCTCTGTAGTGAAATGCTTCAATCAAAATGGCAACGAAGTTGACAACATGTTGATGGTCAAAGGACAAATAACACTGGCTTTTTGTAGTGGTTGAGCGGCCAAAGGATCAAACAACTTTGATATCAATGTAACGAATAGAGTTTGTACTACGTAGTAATCTTTGGAACACTTGGAACATGAAGACATTCATTGAGGATATAAGTATATATATCAAATATTGTATATAAGAATTGATATGAGATGATCAATGTTACAAATGAGGGCCCACTTACATACCTAGGCAAGTGCCCCTTCAT
>APFE031382792.1:0-12623 GCA_000404065.3 Pinus taeda
CTCGGGGGTCCGCGGGGAAGAAGAGTACCCAAGGAGTAGGCTGGGAGGTAAACCGGTGGGTCTTGATTTGGATCAAGCACGTCATCATACACTCACAGAAGTGACCGGCAACGAGGAAATACCAGCGACAACAGAGCAAGCGGAGTCTCGCCTCTCCGGTGTACAATACATGTGTATTTTGTTATTACTTTACCTTAGATTAAAAGTATATAAATGTGGCGTTATGTTCCTGAAATGAGCATCAGCGATGTGTGTGTTGATTGAATTGAAATCTCAATGTGTTTATTTTCTGGTCATATTTGTTATTTAAAAAAAATAAAAATGTATATATAAGCATAATCGGGACTTTACACTTGGTATCAGAGCACAAGTTAAACCCTTGAGGCCTATGGGCCATGCATGCATGACTAGTTTACTATAGGTAGATATCTCTCTAAAATCAAATTACTCAAGTTTTTCGGTTTGATGACCAATTCGATGCCAATAACATTGAATTGAAGTCATTATGTGGCTGAACCAAACATGATATTCATGTGCCAAATGATTAGTGTTTTTCTGTGCATTATCAAGAAACAGGACCTAGGGCCATGTGATGTTTGGTAGGTTGATCCACGTATACTCTGGTGGCCGCTGACTCGGATCCCTGACTTCCTTCGCGGCATGGTTTCTCTGGCATTGGCACCGCAAAGCATTAGGAACTCCTTCCGTTTGGGTTTTGGGTCAATGTGTATCGCTGCATGGTTGCTTTGGCATTGGCCCCGCGAAGCTATGAGAGCCCTTGATCATGGTAAATCTTAATTGTTCAGCGGAGGCCTTGGTAACCATCCCCTAAAGTCTCCAGAAATGTCTAGCAGAGCTTCAAGGGTATCCTCGTCGAGCCCTTCTTAAAATTCTCGCGGAAGGGTATGGGGTTTTCATATCGATGCCCATCCTATGGCTACTGCAACTGCCGCGAGCTCCGATATCATTTGTTCTTGAGGGTCGCATGTATTGGCCCCCTCTTGTTCCATTGTAATGAAGTGATTCTGGTTCGATACGAGAGCTTCAACTTCGGGCTAGCACTTTTCTTCGAGCAATGAGGATTCCGCCATAGATACAGGGACTATGAACCTTTTCACCAGGCTCTGTTAGTAGAAGAAACTGACGGTACCATTGATCCTCTATGCAGTTAAAGGTCACCTTCATGTGTCGCCGTTAAAGAATGTGGTTGCGGTAGTGGCTTCTATGCAAGTTGGGGTTTTCATAATGCATGGTGCACATGCAGCACCAACAATTGGCTCCATCTTGGGGTAGTATCCCCTGGTGGAGTGCGAAGAACTCCAACAGTTGGCTCCATATTGGGCATAGTATCCCGCTGGAGTGCTGAGAACTCCAGAATCCCTGGTTTGCATACCGGCATGAAGCAACACTTCATGGATTTGTGGAATTACAAAAGACGGGAGGGCCTTGTGATGTAATAAACTGACAGGAGATGTCTCAACAGAAACCTTAGAGGTGCGGAAAATATTGATCATAACAATATGAACATTTTGGGGACCGTCAGAGATCCCTTCAATCATGTTCAAAAGAAGAGCAACGAAAAAAAAAAAAAACTACGGGGAGCCTCTCACATGGACTAGCTCAGCGTCGAGGCTCAATTGACTGCATAAACTTTCATCTATCACAAAGACCAAACAGAGGCTAACCTGACTGCACGAAATGCATTGGAAACAAGAAGACAAAATATACTATTACTTTATCGGGTGAATGATTGGACCTATTTAAGAAAACCAAACTCCTATCCTACGATGTACAAGCTGGACCGACTTCCAGGTTCTGAAAGAAGGTTTCGGATGTTGCCCATTTACCAGAAAATGGCACATGAACTCGATGGGATGTTAGGTGGCAAGGTGACCGCTGTTAATAGGGAAAATATAAAGGCAGCATATGGTGGCGGGAAAGAATCCTTCCTTAAAAAAGTTGTTACTCCTATTTATCATGCTATTTCAAAGTCAAGAATAATAAACAGGGGACAGCCAAACACTCGCAATGGAGAAACTACGATGAGCTGAATGAATTTTCTGGTCAGTTGATTGTTTCAGCCTAGATTGGCCAATAAGTGAACATGCAACATTTTTAATGTATCGAGTGAAAAGATCCACCCATGAAGGTAACAACAATTGTCAATATTTTTATATTCACGAACAATATCTTCGGATCATAGCGTATTGGAAATAGCCTAAGATTCTTAACAACAATTGAGTAATACAGTCCCATAAGATGAAATCATAACAGTGATGCAAAAAAAAAAATAAAAAATTAGTAGAACAGTTGAGATATGGGTCTGTTTATTTTGAGTCGAGAATTGGTCCATTAATAAATCAAGAAAACCACAATACAACATGTTATAGCTGGAGGATTTTTGGTTTGGCAAAGGATCAAGATTGTATCCAAGCAAAACTTGTGTTAGTAGGAAATTTGTTGCTTGCATATCTTATTTTCCTAGTAAACCTATATTTCCCCAAGTCCGTCCTTTCTTCCTCCTTTATTACAGAAGAATGAAGTCATTTATGCATTCAAAGTTACATTTTAAATATTATTTGTATAACCAGTCTCTGTACCATCCCTATACACTAAATCTGTTAAAAATAGAAGTTTTAGCCTGTTTCCCAGTCAATTTTGTCCAAAATCTAGCAGTGATTTTTGATACTGTGTTGATAGAAAGCTATTTCGTAGTGTAGCACATGAGAGTCCATCAGGGCATAAAAAAATCTTGGGCTTATTTGTTTAAGCATATTTATGATCGTTAACTCCGGTTTGCCTTTTAATTCAGACATGTACTTTTGGTACTCCGAGATTATGTTTATCACTTTCCTTCGTGATTACTGTTTACGCAATGGTAGTCTTCTCTTCTATGTGATTTCCATAATTTGGCAAATCCTTGATTTGATAATTGCTGTTTGGCCAGTCAAAGAAACTTTTCGAATCTTGTCACCTCTCTGTTCTTTCATGCATGTGCTTGTTCCTTTTCTTAAACCATCCTGATTGGGTCTACTGATCTTTCAGCGTTGTTCCTTAGATTATAGCTTTGTTCAACGTGGGCTTTTATAATCCTAGTTAGCCTGTCTCTTTAAGCAACTTCTGGCTATTATAGTTTAACATTTTGGGCATTGCTTAACATTTCCCATATCTTCTATCTCGATAGAGATTCTATTATATAATAGCTGACATTGTTCGTACTCATTATTTGGGACTTGGTCACAGATGCTTTTATCCTTTATCATCATGTTAACACCCAGGTTGTTCCCTATGACTCCCAAGGGAATACGGCCGGGGTAACCACTAACCAACCTTTGGATTATAGATCCTAGCCTATCTATAATCAGAGAGGGCTCTCTCTTTAAGTTTCAGCTATGCTTTGTGAGTATTTTAGGCTAGTTTGAAGTTTCAGTTTCCTGTTTAAGAATTTGGTTGATGGACTTTTGTTGTAAGAAGGGCATGAAGAGTGTAGAAGATGCTAATCCATTGGGCATATGGAGTCAGAAAAGTGAGATAGTTTTGGTGCCTATGATGGAGAAAGTTTTGCTGCAAGGCTAGATGGCTATTGTTAATATAATTTTCCGATTTAGTGAGTGAAACAATGGGATATGGGGTTACAGACAGTGTGATATTAATTTGAACGACAATCTCTACTTTGTAGCATAAATGAATTACCAAATAGTGACTGTGAGATATTCAGAGATTATTGGAGCAGTTAAGAATTCCAATTTAAACAGCTCAAATTATGAAAAAACATTTATAGTAAAGATAGATTGAGATCAAGGTGTCTCCATGGACAAATCCTGAGCTATTCTTTTTCTTTCTTTCTTAGATTTAGAACAACATGTGAGAGTCATGAGTTAAAAGAAATAACAGAAACATTAACAGAGATAGAGAAACACTTATTATATCAAGCCATAGCACTATAATCCTGTAGCATTCAATGGTTCCAATCACAGCATGCACCAGTAAGACTCAGTTCCTATAAACTCCAAGCTTTATTTATAACATCCTTCTGAAAGTTACAGCCGAGTTCTCATTTCTTCATAAGAGAACAACAAAAACCAAAAACCCCTTGAAAGTTTGTGCGAGGGGGAATATATACAATAGGTTTTACAAAATATCTTGAATGTTGAGTCAGTTGATGGATTAACTAGGCTCACCAACTTTACAAAATAACAGATAAGAAAGTTATTGCTACTTTAAATGTAGGATAAATGGTCTTTAATTCTGTCAGAACTCTTCTTGACCCTTGGAGGACACTGAGTCGGTTGAGCGTTCTGCTTTAATGCTGAATGATGTGTCTTTATACTCTGTCATGCTGTAGCTTTCTTGGCCCTGTTACCTGCAGCTGTCATTGTTGCTTTTGGTGGCCGAATCTTCCTGCTGAGTTGGCTCATTCCACCTTTTCCAGTTAGAATATATGCATCATACTTTCTGAATATGATGACCTATATATTTCAATGACAAAACTTTGATGGGAACCTCCTGCTTATAGTAATAACTGTATCATTGAGGTCCATCATTCCTGTGTAGGCAATTGATGCCTCGAAATTGCATCTAAGGTCTCATCTACCTCTGTATATTTGTAGAAGTTCGGAGGCACTTCAAATAAATGGTTGATCTCATTCATAATAAAAAACAAATTCTCTATTCTGTCATAGAGACTTTGCCCAGATGCTGGCCCTGTTACCTGTGAGATGCTTGATCCTTGATTGATCCGATTGGTGGCAAATGTGTTCACCCTTTTTGCATAAACCTCATGTGATAGAAGTTTCCCTGCACTGTTGAGCAAGCTAGGAAGACCTCTGCCCTGTAATGCTGCAAGCTTGTCCATGAACTTGTTGACCTCATTTTGCATGTCCTGGCTTCTTCTATCCAATGTCTGCACCAGGCTTTTCAGTGTGAGGACCCTCTTTATCAGCTGGATAGTTTCTATCCTATTGGAGATCCCAATTGCTTCCAGCTGAGGACCTGTCCGGTTATTAAGAACATTAATGATTCTGCTAGCTATCTCAGGCATACTACCTAGAGATGCCCTTGCTCTATGGAATTCCTTTTGTGCTTTGCCTATGAGCTCCATTTGCTCATGGATAGTTTCAATGTATTTCCACTGATCCGTTATTGATTGGCCAATGTGGGTCCACAAAACTGCCCTGATCTTAACCACCACTTTGTCAAGGGTGAGCTCTTTCTCCGGCTCCTTTATCTTTTCTTTGAGAGCTTTTATTTCTCTCCCTTTCTCAGCCACATTCTGCTTGGATTTGTCATATTTCTCATTCAGCTTGGCCAAATTCTCCTTGGCTCCATTCAGTTCTGTCATCTGGGCTTCGAGGGCCTAGATCTCACTTATCAATTTCTGAATGTCAAGGCTTGGAGCCTACTCTGTAGTTGGTGCTGGTGCTGCTGTTGATGTTGATGGTGCTGCCGGTTCTGTGGGAGGAGCAGTAGTCTTTGGGGGCTCCTCAAGGTTTATAACCTCTGGAGGGGGCTGAGAAGTCTGGCCTCCCTCTTTCTGCTGCAGGGCTGCCTGCAGTGCAGCCTCTATGTCCTCCAGCTTCCCTTCTGTCTACACTAGCTGCTTGTGCAGTGCTACCATCAATGTAGCTACCTCCTGGTCTTGCCTCTGCTGATCAACCTCATATGTTTGGGGGTGAATGGTTGCTGGGAGCTTCACCTTCTTTCTTAGGGCTGCAAGGTCTGCATCTCTTATCTTCAGCAGTGATTGTATGGCCTTTGGATCCTTGGGGTCATGCCCAAGCTCTATAATTATATCCTCCAAAGACTTGATCCTGTCGACTTTGGCCTGGGAGGATGCCTTCTCCAACTTAAGTTGGGCAGTTGTATTATTTAGGCTGCTTTCCAACCTATTAGCCAACATTTTTTTGTCTGCCAATGTTGCATAGACCATCTCACCCGTTTGCTTGTGAAGCTCTATTTGGTCCATAGGGTGGATGTCCTTTGCAAGAACCTCAAGGTTGGTTCTTATATAGTCTGCAGCTGACTGTGGCTGCAGCGTCATGGGCATGAAATGACTCATGGTCATTTTTCCTTCTGTGATGTCATAGGCCATCTTCAGCAACTGGTTGTAGATTTGGAGCTTGAGTGGCTCATTTCTCCTCTTGATATCAATAAACTGTTGCTTGATGCCTCCCTCTGCTCTCCTTTGATAACTTGAGGAGCTGACCTCTTCTCCAATAGTTCTCTCTTGTTCCTATTGAAAGGAACTGGCAGATGCCTCCATACTTGGTGGGCCCATTCCCAACGATTGCACCATAGGCATTTCTTCCTCAGAGAGGGGATTTAATCTCTGCCTTTTCTCCCCTTGATTTGTTGACGTGGTGAGGGGAGTCTCCTATTCTCTATCCCTCTTCTTTCCCTTTTCCTCCTTTTGTGGAGTTTGAAGCACTGAGGCCTCCAGAAGGCATTTTCTCTTGAGCTTGTTGCTCAGTAGGTGTTGGGGCTTCAGCCATTTTCTCTTGCTGCATAGGTTGCCCCTCTTCTTGATGTTCTTCTTGCTGTTCAACCTCCTTTTCTACTTGTTGTTCTGTTTGTTGCTCTGTCCTAGGAGGTGGCTATTCCTGCTCCACCTGCTTGCCTTTATCTTTTCTTGATTCCTGTTGGGAAATTCCGGCTACTTGCTGCTGGGTTGTGGAAGATGAGGCAACTGCTCCAATTTGCCTTTGACAGGAGGAGGAAGCCTGCCCACAAGTTTCCAAGTCAGCCTCTTTTTCAAGATTCCTTGCCTCCCTTTGTAGCATTTGCTCTCTACCAATGGGCTCTTCTAGGGTGCCCTCTTTCCAGCTTAAAGTATTGGCATACTGCTCAATATGAGGCAATTTAACGTGAGCATAGCCACCCAATTTGTATTTTATCCTCCTGAGGGAAATGAAGTGGTTGGGGTCATAAGGCACCCATTTGAAGCTGGTTTGCAGTCTGAGGGTCTCTAGGATCAGGTCAGCTTCCTTCCATCCTTCCTCCCTTTTATTGTACAGAGGCTAGCTGATTTTTCCTTTAGTTGCACTTTTTTTTGCTTTGGACATGACAAAGTCTGCATTTCCAAACTGCCTAAAGTACTCTAGGGCAAAGAGTCTCATAGGGACATATCTTGGCAGCCTATAAGGACTCAACTCACAACCATATATTCTGATTATTGTGTGGTGTTGGTAAAAGTACCAATCACCAATGTTGTAGGCCTTTGAGAGGTGAAGGATTCTTTGCATTTCCTCTGTCAATCTAGGAGGAGGGACACCCAATAACAAGGTCATGGCTGGATGGATGAAAAGGTCAATGAATTCACAGTAGGTGTAAGGTGAATAAGCTAGAATATCGCAGACTGAAGACCAAAACACAACAGACCTTGGGCTTCCCTGGGCATCTAGATTTTTTGAGAGGGACAGGGAAGGCATCAGGTTGATAAAACATGAATAAATGATATATGTACCTGGTGTACTTAAACACCTTTTCCCTTTCTAGATTCATTAATTGCTCATGAAGCTTGTTGGCAATAAAAGTGGCAAAATCATAATGTACAGCAGGAGGCATTCCTGGGGAGAAAATGGAAAGCATGGCCATAATGGTTTCATCCACATCCTCATATGACCCATAACCCAGGATGTAACTGATAAAATCCACCAGCATTTTTCCCAGCTCATTGAGATACTGATAAGCTATAGGAAGGGTGGTGCTCATAGCTTCAAATTTTGGCTGGATAAACAACTGACTAATCCTGGCAATCTCAGCACTGGACAGCTTGCCCACTTTCATTATTAAGTCATGGATGGAGAGAGGGGTTAGGGTCTTTGTAGTGTGAAAGTGCAGCATTTCATTGATGGTATCAGGGGTGATATGGAACAATACTGAGCCTGAGGGGATGAGGACGACTCTCTGACAGGGGTCATAGCTAGACCTGCATTGATTTATCAAGTATGTGAGGACATTGACTTGAGGAAAGTTGTAAATGGGTATGTGAGAGTCCCAAATTCCTAAGGTATCAATCCCACTGAGATATTGGGCCTTTAACTCATTCAACAGGTGAATATTGAATTTGGTTGTCATGGACATGCAGTCTAACATCTGGTAATCTCTATCACCCAGGGCCTTCCACTCTAGCTCTCTGTGTGGGGCATTCAGAGGCTGAACATTCAGGGCTACTGGTGTTTCCATGGCTGGGTAGTACTTGTGAGTTTGTACTGAAACTGGCTTTAGTGGGAAGGAGAACACAGAGGGCTAATTTTGCAGAAGTAAAGCCAATTGTAAGGGTAAATGAGGCAACTGTGGTGACAAATGGCGTAGAATGCTCAAAGGGAGTTAATTTAGGGACTGCAGGGACTGGCAACTCTGTTTTTCCAGTGAATTATGCCTTTCAGGTTTTCAGTCCACGAATGCGCGAACAGAGTGGGAATTCAGGAAAAGGTGACTGTATATGGGTTCGGTGAGCGAATTTCAACCCTGCAACTGTGAAGGAGTGCTGGTTTACTGGGAATTTGGTGGTAAATATAGGTTGTATTACTCTTGTTAATTGAGTGTTGTAGAATTATGGACAGAAGCAAGCTCTGAGGGGATGCTTTGGGTAAATACCTGGTGAATTGTCGGTAATCGTCGCAAATGCAGGCAGGTGGGAGGCGGCAGCGTCCTTCAGGTTGATTTTTGCAGGTTGGCGACAGGTGGTCGTAAATTACATGCAGAGGTGAGCAATAGTTCAGTTTGCAAAAAGTGAGAAAAAAAACGAAAATTAGCTAAAATATGGACTTTTTGGGCATTGGCGCGCTTTTCGGATGATGTCAGCATGACATCACTAGGTGGGGTCAGGGTCGGGTGGCGTGGCAGTCTGTGGGCGGTCCACGGGGATTGCACAGGTGGCAAACACGTCGGAGTACTGGCGGGCGGGGGTGTTGACAAGATTCCAAGTGGAAGTGACGTGGGCGGGCGTGGCGCTGGCGTGGGCAGGTGGTATAGTTGAGCGGTAAGTGGGTTTTCTCGGACCGCCTTCTATACGGTCGCGGTATTGTCAGAAGGCGACCCGAGAAAATATGGGGGTGACGTGTGGCAGAGGCCTGACGTCACCCTCTGACAGTTTCTCGGGTGGTATCTTTCGGTCATCGAGGCCCGTCCGATATGCATGTGGGCCGTCGGATGGGAAAGCCCAGATCCGATGGTCGACGGGTTGATAAGTTGAAAGTATGATATGGAAGGGGGGAACATAAAATATTAATATTTTTGGAAATGCGAGCCTAGCGGAAACATTAGCAAAAGTGGGTTTTCGGGCTGTTTTGCAGAGTTACGGGTTAAATGGATTTTTACAAAGGTTAACTTGCAACGCGGGTTTTTGGCTAATTAATCCGAGCAAGTCCCGGATTAATCCCATGAATAATTATTTAGCACTCTTTGGGTCGCGCTCAAATCTTTTTAGCGCTTGAAGACATTGAAAATCATACATAGAGCTATAATGCTTGGGGGAGGGGATACTTAGATTTTTTGGGTTTTTTTCCAAGTTTTACATAGTAATAGGGGAATAAGGGGTATATGGAGTTAAACAGTGATAGGTTAGTAGTTAATATGAGTGAAAGGGGTGGATGGGGGGGGTGGAATACTAAGTTTTGTTTATATAAAATCAACTTAGTTTTTAGGAAGTAGATCAAAATGAAAAGAATATTTGTACAAGAAATGTGGCTCTTAAAGAAACTAGAACCAACAAAATACTTTGACTTTCTTTGTGAACATGGGTGGCATAGGGATGTTAGTCATGAATGTGATAGGGGGTGATTTGGAAGTTAGACATGCTCCATTAAGTTTCTGTAAGACTGCTGCGAATAGGCCATTTGTACTGGCACCATGTTTTTACCTTTTCTTTAGGCTAGTGAAATGCCTTGAACCATGCTTTCTGCAACCCCCTCTGCCTACCCACTCTATTGCCTAGCATTTTTTGTTACTCCAAGGAGGGTGCACTTAGATTTGCAAACCCTTTTGTGCCTTTTCTTTTCCTTTGGATTTCTTTTGATTTTCTATCTAAAGCTACCCTTATTGCTTCCAAGGCCCCATATTAAACAGTTGGGAACCTTCTTTCTCTATCTATCTACTTTACCTGCCAAGATTAAGCTGTTTGGACAGGTTTCTTTCTCTAATCTACAACAAAAATTGAAACATGGCATGACCCATCTTAGGCTGTTGGATCACCCATTCTGAGGTAGGGCAGCATCAACCAGATGTAGGTATACTTTCTCTACAAAAATATGAGATCTTTGTATCATCAAAGTAGATCATATGGGCACTTCCCCTGCCAATCATGAAAAATGAAACCTATTGTTATAGGTAGCTAACAGTGGCTCCACTTGGGGATGGTTTTTCTTTTGAAAGACCAAGAATAGCAGGTCATAATGCCTTGGCCCTTGACATGCCCCTACCAAAACTTGAAAACTTTCTCTTTGTACTTCACAACTAGAGGTTGTCACCTATGTGGAACTTCTGGAATATAAAGCTTTTTCTGCTTATTTACAACAATCTTTTGAACTGAACTATTTGTATGCTGAAAGAAAATATATAAAACTAATTATGTACATGAGAAAAGACCCTGCTATATGCATGGAAAGTAGTCAAAATAATGCTTCAACATCCTGCCATTGACAGGACCTTCATTTAAGTCAGTTTCATCCAGATTTCTTAGGAAGTATGTGTTGTTTCCTTGCACTCCTTGGATAATAAATGGTCCTCTCCAAAGAGAATCAAATTTTCCATGTTTCCCTTTATCTTCCCTTCTTGAATCCCACTTGAGGACTTTGTCACCTACGCTGAAATCTTCAGCCTTAGTCCTTCTGTCAAAAGCTTTCTTTAACTTTTCTTGGAGAATTTGTACTCTGCTATAAACTTGGTCTCTGGTTTGCTGCAAACATATTATTTGATTGATCCTTCTTTGCATGTCATTAGGCTCAGCTTGACTTTCTTGAAGAAGTTTCATAACAGGAACCCCTAGTGATGAAGGAAATTTGGCTTCTAATCCATAGACTAACTCATATGGGCTGATACCAATGGATCTCTTGGTTGTTAGTCTATCTGCCCATAAGGCATCCACAAGTTTCTTATTCCAATTCTTCTTATTTTCCACCAACACCTTCTTGATGATGTTTATCAGGATTTTATTTGATGATTCAGCTAGGCCATTTCCTTGAGGGTAGTATGCAGTGGAATGGCCCAAAGTAATATGAAATTTGTGGCAGAAATTCACCATTTTCTTGGATTTAAAAGCAGCAGCGTTGTCTGTTATTATCTTGTTGGGGAAACCAAATCTAGACAATATGTTGTTCTCCAAAAATTGAATGATTACTGAATCATTTGCCTGTCTACATGGGATGGCCTCTATCCATTTGGTGAAGTAGTCTGTGGCTGTGAGGATCCATCTATGTTGGCCTGAGGATGAGGGATGAATTTCCCCAATGAAATCCAAACCCCGCTGCTGAAAAGGTCTCTCTGTTGCAATAGGCCTTAAAGGGAGTGGCAGTAATTTTCTCTTACCCTCAAATATTTGGCACTTATGGCATGAGGTAGTGAAATTTTTGACATCAGGGAAAAAAGTGGGCCAATAGTAACCAGCCCTTAGTATTTTATCCACAGTGGATTTCCAATACAAGTGTCCACCACAATCACCTGCATGAAATTCTTTTATGACATTGATAGCCTCATTCTCAATTAAGCAGTTTAGCAATATACCCTCATGGTTTTTCCAAAGAAAATTGCCCTCCATTACACAAAATATTGAGGCTTTCATTTTTAAGAACCTACATTTAGTTCTGGACAATCATAGGGGAGCACACAGGTTTTCCAATATATAAAAGATATCAAAATACCACAGAGATTGTTCAAAGGCTACATTGATCTTTGGAGTCGCCAGCTCCAGTTCACTGTCCAGTTGGTTGATGTCCAAGGCTTGGAAATTTGTTTCAGACATTATTGGCCAAACTTGCCCACTTTTATCAGTTTTGTTAGGTTTTATTTCAATGTCAAATTCTAAGATGTTGGCAATCCATTTTCCTCTTCTGCCCTCCAAGTTCTCTTGAGTGAGTATGTCTTTGACAATGGGACTTGGTACATAAGCTATAAGATGGGAGTATAGGATATAAATTCTAAAGTCTTTGATGGCTTTGACCAAGGCATATGCTTTCTTTTCCATGATCTGATATTTTAGGGGTGCATCTCTGAGAGCTCTACTAAAGAATGCAATAGGTCTCTCATTTCCTTGGTCATGTTTCTGTAATAGGACGACAACAATGGTATGCTAGGAAGCAAAGGAGAAAATGATAAACTCTTTGTCAAGTTGAGGATTTGTAAAGACTAGAGTCTGGGTAAGGGCTAATTTTATTCCTTCAAAAGCTTGATTTGCTTCCACTGTCCATTTTACTTTTGAATCCTTTTTCAGCATGTTGTTTAGTAATCTGCTCAAATCTGCCAAATTTGGGATGAATCTTCTGAGGAAGTTGATCTTCCCCAGGAATGCTTGTAATTCTTTGATGTTTCTTGGGTGGGGCATTTGCAGGATGGCCTGTATTCTATCTGGGTCAATCCTAATGCCATCCTTTGAAATGATATGACCTAATAACTTACCTTCTTCCAAA
>APFE031382792.1:13319-32452 GCA_000404065.3 Pinus taeda
ATTTCTATTTAAAAGGTTTCTGATTTGGCTTAAGAGGGATAGTATGTTGAATGATGGAGGTATCATAGGACTTTAAATCCTCATAACTCCATGCAAAGACATCTTGGAATTCTTTGAAGAGGTCAATGTATTTAGGCTTTTGATCAGGTGGTAAAGATGCAGATAATTTAATTATCTTGGGCTTTTCAACAGTTCCAATGTTTCACTCTTCAATGGCAGCATTCAGGGGCTGCAATTTTGGTTTTCTAGGGACATCAGTTGAGTCAAAAATGTCCTCCAATGGAGTTAGGCCTGTTGGAAGAAAATTGTCTTTCCATTGTATAATTTCAGCTTCAGTATCAGTTATTTCCTCAGAATGATCTTGTTCAAGTTCTTGTATTTTCTCCTGGTCAAAGTTTGTTGGACAAAGCATTTGATTTGCTGTTTCAAGTGAGATATTTGTTTGGTGTTGTTCAGCTAGTGTTTGTGAATCACTTGCAGCCTCCGTATCAATGTTCAGTCCTGAAAACTCTTGCTGCAGAGTTAAGAAATTGTTTATTTGTGTATCATCCTCAAGCACTTTCCAATCCTTGACATTGTTTGGGACAGAAGGTCTGTGTTTTATCTCAGCTATAAAGAAATGCTGGGGTTCAAAAGGTAGTTTGCAAGTGCTTGCAAATGTGGCCAAACTATGAGCATGAAGGTTATGGGTTCTAGGAATTTTGGTAATTTGGAAGTCAGTGAAGGAATTTAGTATTTCAACAGCAGCAGACCTATAAGATCTCAGTCTTTTGTCATTAGTGACAAAATTTCCTTTTACTTGTTGGATGATTAGGTCTGAGTCTCCTAGGACTGAAACTTTTATGGCTTGTAAGGATTTTACTAGCTTGAGGCCTAGTAAGAGAGATTCATATTCTGCCATATTGTTGGTGCACCTGAAGTTTAACCTATAGGCTGGGTCCTCTACATGATTGTTTTGTTTGTTATGTATCCAAACCCCTACCCCTACCCCTAATTTGTTGACTGACCAATCGAATTCAAGAAACCAGAGGACTTCTTGATTTAGGGAAGGATTGTCAACTGTTGTGGGACTTGGCATCAACAATTTGAGATTTTGGCTTACATTTGGTTTGTCTTCTTGAAGATTTTTATTTGTTGATTTCTCAACCAATATTTCTAGATCAGGAGTTTCTTCATTTATATGCTGATCTTGTTTGAGTGTCTAGGTTTCTTCATCATTTGTGGGACCTGTATTGTCATTGAAGAGAATATAGGAGTCTATGTCAGAATGAACAACATATATGGGAAAGTTTTGAGGCTTGTCTTCACTTCTGACCATGTATTTCATAAGTGACTCTCTATATAGCCTCTTGGGTTGACCAAAGACTAAAATGGTGGCATATGACATGTCTAATTGTAGGGAACCTTTGAGTTTATCCCCCCATGATCTTGATAACAACATTCCATATTTGGGTGGGATATTAGCAACTACCACATTCATTAGAATTGTTTTATTTGGGTACTGGACAAGTGACACACAAAGATCTTTTATTAAGCCCAAACATTTAACTTGGCTGGAGTCAAATAAAAATAGGTCCTTATAAGGTCTTGTAATGTCTAGGTTGAGCCTCTCCATCACTGATTTAGGCATAAGGTTGTGAGAGGCACCTGAATCAAACATTGCATTATGCAGTATTTTATCATGAACATGCAAGCTGACATAGAAAGGTAAGAACCCTATAACTGCTATCTTTCCATCAACCTCTGGACCGAAAAGCAATTCTGGGGTATCATCTAACACATTGACATTATCTTTATTACGAGTAAGTTGAAGGGACTTCTTGATTTCTTGTTTGTAAATGTCATGCTTAGCTAATTCTGAAAGAGGAATAGCTATCTTCAACTTTCCAATTTCAGCTTCTAAGTCAAAAGGTCTTTCAGATTGGATCTTGGCATTGTGGGTGACAATCCTTTCCTTGTTTATTAAGTTTTCCTCTTGATTCTTATCTTGATCATGAGACTTATCCTTTTTACTCATCTCTTGAGGAGTATTACTTGGATTAGGCTGCAAAGGTGGTGCAGCCATTAGCTTTTGTTTTGAGGGAAATAGTTCAGTTACTTCTTCAACGGTTATTTCATTTGGAACTAAATCAGTTTTGTCATGTGGTTCTGTGACTATGGCCTTTTTGGGCTGCAGGTTGTCCATTGCTTTTTCAGGGTGTGTTACATTTATAGTTCTGCTTCTTAGCTTGTATTGCTTATGAACTTCATAAACAACTGTGTCATAACCTTGTTTAAAGTCAAATGACTCACCTGACTTGGTTTGGAACTGTTTAATGTCATCCTCCTTATGATCTTCATGACTCAGAAAAACTTGTTGCTCATCATTCAGGCCCATCAGGTTAATGTGGGTGACATCTACTTGCTCATTTGAAGTGGATGCTTCAGTATAGTTTTCCTGGAACGAAGGTCCTATCTCTGGATCAGAACTGGCCTTGCCAACGTTTGGGTTTTGATTTCTCCTAAAATTTGGATTCCTGACAGGGTTACTTTATGGTGCTTCCCATGATGAATTTCTCTCCACAGATTCTACTCTGTCACCCAACCTTTTCATGCCAATGAGTATTGCATCCAGTTTCTGATCAAATGCTGAGGGTTCTTCTTTGAAGGTGATTCTCTTTTCCAATCTTTCCCTGTTTCTTTTGGCAATTAGGTTAGCCTCAACTGTGACAGCAACTTTTTGTGCATCCTCAAGGGTTTCAGGGGCTCTTTCCTTCAACTGATATGCCATGTCAGGTTCAAAGCCATCAGGAAATTTGTACAATGCTAAATCAGGGGGAGGTCTCAAATTCTACGGTATTGCGTTGTATACATTGTTGAATCTTGCGCAATACTCCAAAACGGTCTCCTGAGGACCTCGCTTGATGGTATCATATTCACCTAGTATGTGCAAGGGATCTTTCTTCGTTTCCCACCTATTAGTAAAGGCATGGTAAAGCTCATCAGGAGTTGTTATGGTATTTGCAGTGAGTGATCTAAACTAGGTTCTTACATCCCCTCTCAGGCTCTGAACAAAAATTATCATTCTTACACTGTCATCATCAATTTCATAGTTCTCAAAATGATCTTGCATCCTTCTGGCATGTTGAATGGCTATGAAAGGGCCAGTGGAGTCAAAGTATGAGATTTTGGATTGGTAGTCATGAGGCAGGGCTGCAGCATTAGCAGGTAACTGCAGGGGTGCATATCTATTGGCCATATTTGCAGGGTTTATGGGGTTGACAGGGAAAAACGGGACAACAGGAACTATTGGGACAATAGGGGTAATAGGTATGGCAGAGACTACAATGTTGATCAAGGGAATATGTGAAGTGGATGAAGGTGTGAAAGGAGGGCTTTGAGATGTAGATGGTGAACTAGGGGAACCAGGGGTAGACCGAAATAGAACCTTGATTGGAGTGATAACGGGGTTAAGGTAGACTATCTCAGGGCTCAAGTCAGAAGGATTTTCCCGTTTTTGCTGCTTCCTAATGTTTTTAGGGATTGTGTTAGGATTTTCAAAAACAGTTGGTGGGTTAGGGTCAGGATTGGACCTTGTATACCGTTGATTCTTCTTGGGAGCTAGCTTCTGAATTGTTTTTTGAGTATTTTTAGAATTTTCTTGTATCTGCAAGGGCTAGACAAGATTTTGGAATGGTTGTGTATGTCTCAAAGCTAGTATGAACATAGACTAAAGCAGCTTTTATGTAAACTTGTTAATGTAAAACAGAAATAGTTTTGAAGGCTTCTTGGCTAACATTCAGGCTTCACCTGTAGCTTTAGGAAATATACAGTAATTAGAAAATCCTAAGGTTGTCCCCAACGGAGTCGCCATTTATGTTAACACCCAGGTTGTTCCCTATGACTCCCAAGGGAATACGGCCGGGGTAACCACTAACCAACCTTTGGATTATAGATCATAGCCTATCTATAATCAGAGAGGGCTCTCTCTTTGAGTTTCAACTATGCGTTGTGAAGGTTTTAGGCTAGTTAAAAGTTTCAGTTTCCTGTTTGAGAATTTTGTTGGTGAACTTTTCTTGTAAGAAGGGCATGAAGAGGGCAGAAAATGCTAATCCATTGGGCATACGGAGTCAAAAATGTGAGATAGTTCTGGTGCCTGTGATGGAGAAAGTTTCGCTGCAAGGCTAGATGGCTATTGTAAATATAATTTTCCGATTAGTGAGTGAAACAATGTGAAGTGGAGTTACAGACAGTGTGATACCAATTTGAACAACAATTTCTACTTAGTAGCATAAATGAATTACTAAATAGTGATTGTGAGATATTGAGGGCTTATTGGAGCAGTTAAGAATTCCAATTTAAACAACTGAAGTTATGGAAAACATTTATAGTGAAGATAGATTGAGATCAGGGTGTCTCCATGGACAAATCCTGAGCTATTCTTTTTCTTTCTTTCCTATATTTAGAAAACAAACATGTGAGAGTCATGAGTTAAAACAAATTAACAGACATTTAACAGAGATAGAGAAAACACCTTATTATATCAACCATAGCATAGGAATCCTGTAGCATTCAATGGTTCCAATCACAACATGCACCAGTAAGACTCAGTTCCTGTAAACTCCAAGCTTTATTTATAACATCCTTCTGAAAGTTACAGCCGAGTTCTCATTTCTTCAAGAGAAAAAAAAAACCAACAACCCCTTGAAAGTTTGTGCAAGGGGGAATATATACAATAGGTTTTACAAAATATCTGAATGTTGAGTCAGTTGATGGATTAACTAGGCTCACCAACTTTACAAAATAGCAGATAAGAAAGTTATTACTACTTTAAATATAGGATAAATGGTCTTTAATTCTGTCAGAACTCTTCTTGACCTTTGGAGGACACTGAGTCGGTTGAGCATTCTGCTTTAATGCTGAATGATGTGTCTTTATACTCTGTCATGTTGTAGCTTTCTTGGCCCTGTTACCTGCAGCTGTCATTGTTGCTTTTGGTGGTCGAATCTTCCTGCTGATTTGGCTCATTCCACCTTTTCTAGTTAGAATATATGCATAATACTTTCTGAATATTTCGATGACAAAACTTTGATGGGAACCTCTTGCTTATAGTAATAACTGTATCACTGAGGTCCACCATTCCCGTGTAGGAAATTGATGCCTCAAAATTGCATCTAAGGTCTCATCTGCCTCTGTGTATTTGTAGAAGTTTGGAGGCACTTCAAATAAATGGCTGATCTCATTCACAATAAAAAACAAATTCTCTATTCTGTCATAGAGAGTTTGCCCAGATGCTAGCCCTGTTACCTGTGAGCTGCTTGATCCTTGACTGATCTGATTGGTGGCAAATGTGTTCACCCTTTTTGCATAAACCTCATGTGATAGAAGTTTCCCTGCACTGTTGAGCAAGCTAGGAAGACCTCTGCCCTGTAATGCTACAAACATGTCCATGAAATTGTTGACCTCAATTTGCATGTCCTTGCTTCTTCTATCCAATGTCTGCACCACGATTTTCAGTGTGAGGACCCTCTTTATCAGCTGGATAGTTTCTGCCCTGTTGGAGATCCCAATTTCTGCCAGCTGAGGACCTGTCCGGTTATTAAGCACATTAATCATTCTGCTGGCTATCTCAGGCATGCTGCCTAGAGATGCCCTTGCTCTATGGACTTCCTTTTGTGCTTTTCCTATGAGCTCCATTTGCTCATGGATAGTTTCAATGTATTGGCACTGATTCATTATTGATTGGCCAATGTGGGTCCACAAAACTGTCCTGATTTCAGCCACCACTTTGTCAAGGATGAGCTCTTTCTCCAGCTCCTTTATCTTTTCTTTGAGAGATTTTATTTCTCTCCCTTTCTCAGCCACATTCTGCTTGGATTTGTCATATTTCTCATTCAGCTTGGCCAAATTATCCTTGGCTCCATCCAGTTTTGTCATCTGGGCTTCGAGGGCCTGGATCTCACTCATCAATTTCTGCATGTCAAGGCTCGAAGCCTGCTCTATAGTTGGTGTTGGTGCTACTGTTGATGTTGATGGTGCTGCCGGTTCTGTGGGAGGAGCAGTATTCTTTGGGGGCTCCTCAAGGTTTATAACCTCTGGAGGGGGCTGAGAAGTCTGGCCTCCCTCTTTCTGCTACAGGGCTGCCTGCAGTGCAGCCTCTGTGTCCTCCAACTTCCCTTCTGTCTGCACTAGCTGCTTGTGCAGTGCTACCAGCAATGTAACTACCTCCTGGTCTTGCCTCTGCTGAGAAACCTCATCTGTTTGGGGGTGAATGGTTGTTGGGAGCTTCACCTTCTTTCTTAGGGCTGCAAGGTCTGCATCTCTTATCTTTAGCAGTGATTGTATGGCCTTCGGATCCTTGGGGTCATGCCCAAGCTCTATAATTATATCCTCTAAAGACTTGATCCTGTCGTCTTTGGCCTGGGAGGATGCCTTCTCCAACTCAAGTTGGGCGGCTGTATGATTTAGGCTGTTTTCCAACCTATTAGCCAACATTTTTTTGTTTGCCAATGTTGCATAGACCATCTCACCCGTTTGCTTGTGAAGCTCTATTTGGTCCATAGAGTGGATGTCCTTTGCAAGAACCTCAAGGTTGGTTCTTATATAGTCTACATCTGACTGTGGATGTAGCGTGGTGGGTGTTAGCTCCTGCTGCAGCAGGTATTCATTTTTCATGGTTGGCATTTCACAGGCCAAATATGTTGTACTTTGCTTGCTGCAATGCTCCATATTTGCTCAAACAGTCTTCACGTGAAGAAGGCTACTTCAAGATTCATTCAATTGCCTTCAAAATTTTGTAAAGTTTTCCTGGTATCGCTACTGTTAGTTAAAGGGAGGTCCAAACAGTTTAATCTTGGTCTCCCTAGGTTTAAATTTCATGTTTTAGAATATAGAATTGTAAGTCTATCCAAAAGTTTAATCTTGGCAGACTCTTAGAGGAGTAGAGAAACAGAAGAAGTCCAACAGTTTAATCTGGCTCTGGAAGAAATAAGGGTAGTAGTAGATAGGAAAGGCATCAAAGAAAAATATGTTGGGTTTGCAAGTCTAAGTGCACCCCAAGCAAAAGAAGAAAAAATGCTAGGCAAGTAGGCTGGGTAGGTAGTTCTGAGGCTGTTGAATTGTTGACAAGTTCCAAGTTTGCAGGCATCATATCATGCAGAACATAATCAGCAAATATTTGTAAGCAAAAGGCTCAAATGAGGTATAACTAACTCCCCTTCTCTGCTTTCCCCCCCATCACTAACTAACATCCCTAAAAGAGTTCAAGATCTGCTTGACACCTCTTAAGTTCATCATCTTCATCACTCCGATTGAGTAAAGATCTGCTTTACTCAAAGCTGTTCCATATCTTCTCCTGAAGTATGGTCCTCCCCCCCTACAACAGCCTAAGTTCTCCTGAAATTTAGCGCTTTCTGACCATCTCCACACTAACCACTAACATTATTATGTAGCTCCCTATGTTTCCTGTCCCCGTACTAATATTAAGTAAATTCCCCTATGTAATATCCCTTCCCCTGGTTGAAAAATAACCATAGCAAGTCCCGGGAATTGTTTAGCTTATCAGAGACTAAGCAAGAACCCAACCTCCGAAACGGCCTTCCACATAATTTGGACTCCTTCCTAAGTACAAAACTCCCCCAAAGTAATCGGACCCCTTCCGAAACTTCAAAAGCCCTTCACACCGACTTAGTTACCTTTTCCCCTCAAAGCCGCTTTCGCATCGCAACCTCGCCATCTCACTTTCATGCAAAACAATGCCCATCCTTCCCCCGCTGATGCGACATCGCGAAATCGGCGATCGGCGATCACAAACGCCGAGTGTCCAATCTATTCACCCCTTCCTCTCCGCCGATGCGATATCGTGATATCGCATATCAGCAGTCGCAAGCGCCAAATGCCCAACCCAATGATCCCCCTCTTCCCCGCCGATGCAATATCGCGATATCGCATCGGAACCTTTTCATCAACAGCTCATCCAGTACCTCACGACGTCGCGCTGTACCAGGGACCCACTGATGACGTCATCCACCGTACAGCCAGCGCAGTGCTTAAGTCAGCAGCCAGAAAAGCCGAAAAAGCTTCGCGCAAGGAGAAAAGTCGCACTTCGGAGCTCTAGATCAAGAAACATAGGCAATTTTCGATGCGCAAAGCACTATTCGCGCATCGCTACGGGAAATAGGCCATTTCGAAGAATCTTCAGGGAATCTTCTGTTTGCCGAGCCCACTGGACACCAAAAAAGCCCGAAAATCACCCAATCGTGCCAAAGGATCCGGTTTGAAAACAGCAGCAGATGATTCACAGAGTTTAAAGTGCATCAGATCAAATCAGAAGGCTTCAAGCGTGTCAAAGAGTATCAGTCGACGACGGAAACCATCAATGTAGCGGCAAAGTGTATCAGAGAATATCTTGAGCAGCGGCCCAAAGCAAGAGAAATTTGAATATCTTCCAGCAGATCCATAGGAGGAGAGAAAAATCACTTGAAGCTCTCAAATCATAATAATTGCACATTCAATTCGCACCAAATCCGAACTGCAGCCCCAAAGCACATTCACTTCAGTAGCACCGCATCTGGTCCCCAAGAGCCACCTCGTCACCTGTTCCGATTCAGCTTCCCCCAGCGCAGTGAAAAAAGATTTACTTGCATTTATTTCCAACAGCATTTATATTTTGAAGAGTTCCAAGCAGATCTATCAAGATCACTTGTAATGATGTCTTTCTGATATTTTGTTTATAAATACCACCCGAAGCGATATTGTAAAGGGTTGGTTGGTTGGTAGTAGTAGTTGTTGGTCAGTTTCTTTCCATCAATTTTCTCTGAGTAAAGACTCGCACTGTAACTGTCATATTTTATAATCAGAGATTGTTGAAAGCATGGATTACGAAACAACTTGTTGTTTTCTCTTGGCCAAGGAATGATCACGGAATTCGTGTGTCTCTGCATGATTCAATAAGTGTTCTTATTCCCTATTTATTTTATGTTTGCATCATCTTTCTGCCTTTCTAAGCTGCAGGAAAAAATAATAGCTTAAGATTTGGTTAAATACACCTTAAGTTCAATTTCTGCACTTTTCGATGTTTTCTGCTGAAACAGTCATGAGCTAGAATTCTTAACTGCTCTAGTTTACCCTGTTTCTTTCGTATATGAGTGCATGTATTTGGAATTATTAACTGCTCCGGGATCCCACTCATCCACTTCTCCCCTTCGTCAGCATGATGAAATGATTCTCTTTTGCCTTTCATCCCTGATATTCATTCCGTACTTTCGGCAGCCTGAGTATTGTATCCTGCATGGCTATCCCGCTCCGTATCCCCTTGTTACCAAGAAAACACTCGCATGCCTCAATCTGTGACTCCATGCCCAATGGTTCAGAACTTATAACACCTTACTGTGCCTCTTTACTCGAGAATCCTACCTTCCTTCCAATCACAGTCAACATTCCCTTGAAGTCAGAAAGCTAGCCAAAAATCATCAACTAAGGTTGAATCCAAATAACCTGAGGTTGAATCTAAAGGAGAGAGCCCTCTCCGATTGTAGGTGGGCTAGAACCTGCAATCAGAAGATTGGTTTGTGGTTACCTCGGACATATCCCTACTAGGAGCATAGGGACAACCTGAGTGATAACATAATGGCGACTCGGCTGGGGAACTCCTCAGATAAATCAATGCAATCAATCTGCAGCTCTGCAATGGAAGAAACCGACTTGTAAAAGCTTCGGTTGACCTATATCTGCGTGCACCATTGGGGATTCAAACACACGGTTCATATTTTAACCCCAATGGACGAAGTGCTCCTATTTTTGAAAGCTTATCATGTTTAGTTCTGATCTTTGATGGTGGACAGAGATCAGGCACTTCAGATCCAGACATCCACCTGGCGACTCCACTTCAATTTCAATCAAAGGCTCCACTGGGGAACGAACCAAATGTTACAGCCAAGTGTCCCATGTATTAACAACAAAAGAGAATGACCGAATCTTGGGAAGAACTTCCGATAGAAGAAGCTTTAGAAAAATGCAGAGAAAGTTTATCAGAGTTTGAGCTTGATGATAGATTTTTCAGAAAGGTATTGTCAACAATACCTGGCGGCCGAAATAAATTGTTCCTTGAGTTTGTTGTGCAAAAATATGAGAATGAAATTGAACTCTTGGGAGCTCAAATTCAGGCTTATGATTTTTGCAACCCTCAAGAGTTTTGCCAAAATCTTCCTCCTCCAGTTCAGCAGGAAATAGTGTTGTCTCCGGAATTACAGTTTGAGTATGATCTGGGTTCCAAGGGAAAGACAGAAGGATCAATGGCTAGGGTCATTACCGACGATGTAACTAATCCTTCTAGCCCAAAGAATCCGGAATCATACCTGAGCTTCCATGCCCATATTCAGGAGGGAACACTGTTGCTTGAGGACCTGAGGATTCTGTGTGATCTGGGATCCAAGGGAAAGACAGAAGGATCATCTGCTAGGCTCATTACCGAAGATGTAGTTTCTCCCCTCGACCGGGAAGATCCTAAATTGTGCCGAAGTCTCCCGTCCTCAACTCAGGAGAAGATGCCGCCACCTGCTGATTCACAGACTCTGCATGATTCTATGGAAGATTCAAACGGAGCAGAGGAAGTTCTCTCACAGGGTAAGTTCATTGATCTAATCGCAGATTATATGGAACTTTGGCTTAACAAAATTATGCTAACATGTTTCCTTAGTGAAGACCGTAAGCTTCAGCGGCAAATGATGGAGGCCACAATTTTGGTTGTAAAAGCACGCGCCCAGACGATGCTTTTGCGTTCAAAAACGATCAGTCAGCAAGATTATCTTGTTTCACAATTGCTTAAATGGCTGCACTGGTTATTTGATTTTACCTAACGGAAAAACAGTTGCTAGTTAGGGTAGGTAGGTAGAAGAAATAAAGTAGCCGGAGAAAATAAATTTTGCAGAAGACAACAAGAAAGTAAAAATCAAGGCGTTTTGGCCTGCTGTTTTTGACTTCCCGCAAGGAGAAGCCATCCCCGAGTGGAGCCACTGTTAGCTCCTGCTGCAGCAGGTATTCATATTTCATGATTGGCATTTTCACAGGCCAAATATGTTGTACTTTTCTTGTTGCAATGCTCCATATTTGCTCAAACAGTCTCCATATGAAGAAGGCTACTTCAAGTTTCATTCAATTTCCTTCAAGTTTTGTAAATTTTTCCTGGTATCGCTACTGTTAGTTAAAGGGAGGTCCAAACAGTTTAATCTTGGTCTCCCTAGGTTTAAATTTCATGTTTTAGAATATAGAGATTGTAAGTCTATCTAAACAGTTTAATCTTGGCAGACTCTTAGATAGGTAGATAAACAGAAGAGTCCAACAGTTTAATCTGGGCTCTGGAAGAAATAAGGGTAGTATGTAGATAAGAAAGCATCAAAAGAAAAATGTATGTTGGGTTTGCAAGTCTAAGTGCACCCCAAGCAAAAGAAGAAAAAATGCTAGGAAAGTAGGCTGGGTAGGTAGTTCTGAGGCTGTTGAATTGCTGACAAGTTCCAAGTTTGCAGGCATCATATCATGCAGAACATAATCAGCAAAGATTTGTAAGCAGAAGACTCAAATGAGGTAAAACTAACTCCCATTCTCTGCTTTCCCCCCCATCACTAACTAACATCCCCAAAAGAGGTCAAGATCTGCTTGACACCTCTTAAGTTCATCATCTTCATCACTCCGGTTGAGTAAAGATCTACTTTACTCAAAGCTATTCCATATCTTCTCCTGAAGTATGGTCCTCCCCCCCTACAACAGCCTAAGTTCTCCTAAAATTTAGCGCTTTCTGACCATCTCCACACTAACCACTAACATTATTATGTAGCTCCCTATGTTTCCTGTCCCCGTACTAATATTAAGTAAATTCCCCTATGTAATATCCCTTCCCCTGGTTGAAAAATAACCATAGCAAGTCTCCGGAATTGTTTAGTTTATCAGAAACTAAGCAAGAACCCAACGTCCGAAACCACCTTCCACATACTTTGGACTCCTTCCTAAGTATAAAATTCCCCCGAAGTAATCAGACCCCTTCCGAAACTTCAAAAGCCCTTCACACCCACTTACTTACCTTTTCCCCTCAAAGCCGCTTTCGCATCGCAACCTCGCTATCTCACTTTCATGCAAAACAATGCCCATCCGTCCCCCGCCGATGCGACATCGCGAAATCGGCGATCGGAAATCACAAACGCCGAGTGTCCAATTTTTTCACCCCTTCCTCTCCGCCGATGCGATATCGCGATATCGCATATCGGTAGTCGCAAGCGCCAAATGCCCAACCCAATGATCCCCCTCTTCCCCGCCGACGCGATATCACGATATCGTATCGGAACCTCTTCATCAACAGTTCATCCAGTACCTCACCACGTCGCGTTGTACCAGGGACCCACTGATGACGTCATCCACCGTACAGCCGACGCAGTGCTTATGTCAACAGCTAGATAAGCCGAAAAAGCTTCGCGCAAGGAGAAAAGTCACACTTCGAAGCTCCAGATCAAGAAACAGAGGCAGTTTTCGATGCGCAAAGCGCTATTCATGCATCGCTACAGGAAATAGGCTATTTCGGAGAATCTTCAGGGAATCTTCTGTTTGCCGAGGCCACTACACGCCAAAAAAGCCCGAAAATCGCCCAATCGTGCCAAAGGATCTGGTTTGAAAACAACAACAGATCATTCACAGAGTTTAAAGTGTATCAGATCAAATCAGCAGGCTTCAAGCATGTCAAAGGGTATCAGTCGACGGCGGAAACCATCAATGTAGCGGCAAAGTGTATCAGAGAATATCTTGAGCAGCGGCCCAAAGCAAGAGAAATTTGAATATCTTCCAGCAGATCCATAGGAGGAGAGAAAAATCACTTGAAGCTCTCAAATCATAATAATTGCACATTCAATTCGCACCAAAGCCGAACTGTAGCACCAAAGCGCATTCACTTCAGCAGCACCGCATCTGGTCCCTAAGGGACACCTCGTCACCTGTTCTGATTCAGCTGCCCCAAGCGCAGTCAAAAAAGATTTACTTGCATCTATTTCCAGCATCATTTAGATTTTGATGAGTTCCAAGCAGACCTGTCAAGATCACTTGTAATGATGTCTTTCTAATATTTTGTTTATAAATACCACTCGAAGCGATATTATAAAGGGTTGGTTGGTTGGTAGTAGTAGTTGTTGGTCAGTTTTCTTTCCAGCAATTTCTCTGAGTAAAGACTCACACTGTAACTGTCATATTTTATAATCAAAGATTTCTGAAAGCATGGATTGCGAAACAACTTGTTGTTTTCTCTTGGCCAAGGAATGATCACGAAATTCCTATGTCTCTGCATGATCCAATAAGTGTTCTTCTTCCATGTTTATTTTATGTTTGCATCATCTTTCTTCCTTTCTAAGCTGCAGGAAAAAAGAATAGCTTAAGATTTGTTTAAATACACCTTAAGTTCAATATCTACAGTTTTCGATGTTTTCTGCTGAAACAGTCATGAGTTAGAATTCTTAACTACTCTAGTTTACCCTGTTTCTTTCGTATATGAGTGCATGCCTTTGGAATTCTTAACTGCTCCGGGATCCCACTCATCCACTTCTCCCTTTGGTCAGCATGATGAAATGATTCTCTTTTCCCTTTCATCCCTGATATTCATTCCATACTTTCAGCAGCCTGAGTATTGTATCCTGCGTGGCTATCCCGATCTGTATCCCCTTGTGACCAAGAAAACGCTCTCATGCCTCAATCTGTGACTCCATGCCCAATGGTTCAGAACTTATAACACCTTAATGTGCCTCTTTACTCGAGAATCCTACCTTCCTTCCAGCCACAGTCAACATTCCCTTGAAGTTAGAAAGCTAGCCTAAAATCATCAACTAAGGTTGAATCCAGATCAACTGAGGTTGAATCTAAAGGAGAGAGCCCTCTCCGATTGCAGGTGGGCTAGAACCTGCAATCAGAAGATTGGTTTGTGGTTACCTCGGCCGTATCCCTACTAGGAGCATAGAGACAACCTGAGTGATAACATAATGGCGACTCGACTGGAGAACTCCTCAGATAAATCAATGCAATCAATCTGCAGCTCTGGAGTGGAAGAAACCGACTTGTAAAAGCTTCGGTTGACCTATATCTGCGTGCACCATTGGGGATTCAAACACACGGTTCATCATTAAACCCCAATGGAGGAAGTGCTCCTATTTTTGAAAGCTTATCATGTTTAGTTCTGATCTTTGATGGTGGACAGAGATCAGGCACTTCAGAGTCCAGACATCTACTTGGCGACTCCACTTCAATTTCAATCCAAGGCTCCACTGGGGAACGAACCAAATGTTACACCCAAGTGTCCCATGTATTAACAACAAAAGAGAATGACCGAATCTTGGGAAGAACTTCCGATAGAAGAAGCTTTAGAAAAATGCAGAGAAAGTTTATCAGAGTTTGAGCTTGATGATAGATTTTTCAAAAAGGTATTGTCAACAATACCTGGCGGCCGAAATAAATTGTTCCTTGAGTTTGTTGTGCAAAAATATGAGAATAAAATTGAACTCTTGGGAGCTCAAATTCAGGCTTATGATTTTCGCAACCCTCAAGAGTTTTACCAAAATATTCCTCCTCCAGTTCAGCGGGAAATAGTGTTGTCTCCTGAATTACAGTTTGAGTATGATCTGGGTTCCAAGGGAAAGATAGAAGGATCAACATCTAGGGTCATTACCGACGATGTAACTGATCCTTCCAGCCCGAAGAGCCGGGAATCATGCCTGAGCTTCCATGCCCATATTCAGGAGGGAACACTGTTGCCTGAGGACATGAGGATTCTGTGTGATCTGGGATCCAAGGGAAAGACAGAAGGATCATCTGCTAGCCTCATTAGCGAAGATACAGCTGCTCCCCTCAACCCAGAAGATCCTAAATCATGCCGAAATCTCCCGTCCTCAACTCAGGAGAAGATGCCGCCACCAGCTGATTCATAGACTATGCATGATTCTATTGAAGATTCAAACGAAGCAGAGGAAGTTCTCTCACAGGGTAAGTTCATTGATCTAATCGCAGATTACATGGAACTTTGGCTTAACAAATTTTTACTAACATGTTTCCTCAGTGAAGACCGTAAGCTTCAGCGACAAGAAATGGAGGCCACAATTTTGGTTGTAAAGGCTCATGCCCGAATGATGCTTTTGCATTCAGAAACGATCAGTCAACAAGATTATCTTGTTTCACAGTTATTTAAATGGTTGCACTGGTTATTTGACTTTACCTAACGGCAAAGCAGTTGCTGGTTAGGGTAGGTAGGTAGAAGAAATAAAGCGACCAGAGAAAATAAATTTTGTCAGAGGACAGAAAAAAAGTAAAAATCAAGGCGTTCTGGCCTGCTCTTCTTGACTTCCTGCAAGGAGAAGCCATCCCCGAGTGGAGCCAGTGTTAGCTCCTGCTGCAACAGGTATTCATTTTTCATGATTGGCATTTCACAGGCCAAATATGTTGTACTTTGCTTGCTGCAATGCTCCATATTTGCTCAAACAGTCTTCACATGAAGAAGGCTACTTCAAGATTCATTCAATTGCCTTCAAAATTTTGTAAAGTTTTCCTGGTATCGCTACTGTTAGTTAAAGGGAGGTCCAAACAGTTTAGTCTTGGTCTCCCTAGGTTTAAATTTCATGTTTTAGAATATAGAGATTGTAAGTCTGTCCAAACAGTTTAATCTTGGCAAACTCTTAGATAGGTAGAGAAACAGAAGAGTCCAACAGTTTAATATGGGCTCTGGAAGAAATAAGGGTAGTATGTAGATAGGAAAGCATGAAAAGAAAAATGTATGTTGGGTTTGCAAGTCTAAGTGCACCCCAAGCAAAAGAAGAAAAAATGCTAGGCAAGTAGGCTGGGTAGGTAGTTCTGAGGCTGTTGAATTGCTGACAAGTTCCAAGTTTGCAGGCATCATATCATGCAGAACATAATCAACAAAGTTTTGTAAGAAAAAGGGCTCAAATGAGGTATAACTAACTCCCCTTCTCTGCTTTTCCCCCGATCACTAACTAACATCCCCAAAAGAGGTCAAGATCTGCTTGACACCTCTTAAGTTCATCATCTTCATCACTCCGGTTGAGTAAAGATCTGCTTTACTCAAAGCTGTTCCATATCTTCTCCTGAAGTATGGTCCTCCCCCCCTGCAACAGCCTAAGTTCTCCTGAAATTTAGCGCTTTCTGACCATATCCACACTAACCACTAACATTATTATGTAGCTCCGTATGTTTCCTGTCCCCGTACTAATATTAAGTAAATTCCCCTATGTAATATCCCTTCCCCTGGTTGAAAAATAACCATAGCAAGTATCGGGAATTGTTTAGTTTATCAGAAACTAAGCAAGAACCCAACCTCCGAAACCACCTTCCACATACTTTGGACTCCTTCGTAAGTATAAAACTCCCCCGAAGTAATCGGACCCCTTCCGAAACTTCAAAAGCCCTTCACACCCACTTACTTACCTTTTCCCCTCAAAGCCGCTTTCGCATCGCAACCTCGCCATCTCACTTTCATTCGAAAGAATGCCCATCCGTCCCCCGCCAATGTGACATCACGAAATCGGCGATCACAAACGTTGAGTGTCCAATTTGTTCACCCCTTCCTCTCCGCCGATGCGATATCGTGATATCGCATATCGGCAGTCGCAAGCGCCAAATGCCCAACCCAATGATCCCCCTCTTCCCCGCCGACGCGATACCACGATATCGTATCAGAACCTCTTCATCAACAGTTCATCCAATACCTCACCACGTCGCGCTGTACCAGGGACCCACTAATGACGTCTACCGTACAACCGACGCAGTGCTTACGTCAGCAGCCAAAAAAGCTGAGAAAGCTTCGCGCAAGGAGAAAAGTCGTGCTTCGGAGCTCCAGATCAAGAAACAGAGGCAGTTTTTGATGCGCGATGCGCTATTCGCGCATCGCTATGGGAAATAGGCCATTTCGAAGAATCTTCAGGGAATCTTCTGTTTGCCGAGCCCACTGCGCGCCAAAAAAGCCCGAAAATCGCCAAATCGTGCCAAAGGATCCGGTTTGAAAACAACAGCAGATCATTCACAGAGTTTAAAGTGTATCAGATCAAATCAGCAGGCTTCAAGCGTGTCAAAGAGTATCAGTTGACGGCGGAAACCATCAATGTAGCGGCAAAGTGTATCAGAGAATATCTTGAGCAACGGCCCAAAGCGAGAGAAATTTGAATATCTTCCAGCAGATCCATAGGAGGAGAGAAAAATCTCTTGAAGCTCTCAAATCATAATAATTGCACATTCAATTCGCACCAAAGCCGAACTGCAACACCAAAGCGCATTCACTTCAGCAGCACCGCATCTGGTCCCCAAGGGACACCTCGTCACCTGTTCCGATTCAGCTGCCCCCAGCGCAGTCAAAAAATATTTACTTGCATTTATTTCCAGCAGCATTTAGATTTTGAAGAGTTCCAAGCAGACCTGTAAAGATCACTTTTAATGATGTATTTATGATATTTTGTTTATAAATACCACCCGAAGCGATATTGTAAAGGGTTGGTTGGTTGGTAGTAGTAGTTGTTGGTTAGTTTTCTTTCCATCAATTTCTCTGAGTAAAGACTCGCACTGTAACTGTCATATTTGTTGGACACCTAATCCTAAAGGGTTAGCGTGGAAGCCTAATGGACAAAGCAGTCCAAGGGACCTTGGGATGTGAATCCCAAAGGTCACCAAATTTACTATAAATGTATATCAAATTGTTAATAAAATTGCATTGCAAGCTTTATCTTTCCTATTTGTTCTAGCTGACCATGTCTGTTTAACATGGTATCAGAGCCATGATGAGTGGCCTATTTTCCCTGAGCAACTGATCTGAGTGGCCTTGAATAGTGCTGGCCCAGTCTTCATTACCTGAAAATCGCCTGCTTGACAAAGAACGCCTGAAGCGCTGTCCACTACCTGAAGGAGAAACGGTTGAAGGAAATAAAATGCCTGCTGACAAGGAACGCAGGAACGCCTGAAGAGCACAGGTCCCCTGGTATCATCGAAGTTCCAGAGGCCGAGTCTATTTATTGGAGCTAAATTAACTTGCAGAGAGACCGAGTTTATTTGGGGTTCAAGTTCATTATTGAGGTCGAATTCATTTTACTGGAGCCGAGATATCATTGCAGAGGTCGAGACCTTGTCCTCATTGGGTAGAATATTGTTATGGCCTTGAGGGCCTAATTTGTCGTAACCAAGGACCCATGAGTTGCTAGGTTAATTATCATTTTTTCAGAGAAGAATTCCATGTTGTAAACACTGCCTTGTATGACAATTCGTCGAAGATGTGCGAAAGTTGCAAAAACTTCAAGCTAGGTCTCGATTTTCTGCTGCTGCTGAAACTAAGAATGCTCCTGCCGAAAAGAATAGAAGAAAACAAACTCAGACAGATGTGAATGAAGGGGACAGTAAGGTTGAGTTATCGGCATCTTCAAGGGAGGACAAGAAAGGAAATATAGCGAAACAGAGAAGGAAGGATAAGGGCAGAAAGAAAACTAAGAAAAATGTCAATGTAAGGGAAAGTAAGTTTTGCTACATTGAAATTGATACTGTGTTGTTGGTATCCTGCTACTCATCTAATAGTTGCAATTACTTATCATTTTATAGACCAATTTGTAGCTGAAGATAACATCACTTCTTTGATTATATTGGTCTGAAATGGATAGAATAGATGATGTATTGAAACTACTGAATAATTTAATGTTGTCTACTATTGATGAGATGGTTAAGATCAAAAAAACCTCTCTTTCCAATATCAAAATTTATCTCCAAACTACACATGAGAATATTGAGTTTTTGTAGCTTGAGACAAAGCTGCAGCAAGAAGAGCTACATCAAAATAGACACCATTCTGAACCTGTTTCTGTTCAGAATATCGAAACAGACTCCCATAAACAACAAGTCAATAATGTTCCTGTTCATTCAAATAAAGCAGCTGGTGTACATGTAGATACAGAAACTCAGTCTGCACTTCCCAAGCCCATCATTAGACCTTGGAACAGCTTGTCCACAACAAGAACAGAACTGGTCTTGGATATGACAAGGACTTGTCCTTTCATATTCCAGACTACTCAAAACCCATTCAGTTTCAGAGTGCTGGATTCATTTATGACAGTTCACCTGCTCCTCATGACAGTTCAGCTTCAGCTGTTCCA
>APFE031382804.1:5117-24164 GCA_000404065.3 Pinus taeda
ATAACCACCACCCAGCCACCCCCATAGGTGGTTGAGCGGTGGCTATCTGATTCCAAGAATCGGATAGCGACTACCCAACCGCTCGTGGGGATGGTGGCCGATAATTGTTTTTTAATAAAAAAAAAAAATTTGTTAAATATGTTTATTGTATTTAAGAAAAAACATTTTTTTTTTTTAAACAAGTTTATCAGCCACCACCCCCACAAGCGGCCGGGCGGTGGCTATTTGATTCTGAAAATCGAATAGCCACTTCCTGGCCACCCCCATGGGTGGTTGGACGGTGGCTATCCGATTCTCAGAATTGGATAGCCGCCATTCAGCTGCTTGTGGGGGTGGTTAGGGGGTGGTTATCTGATTCTCAAAATCGGGTAGCCACCGCTCGACCACCCGTGGGGATACCTTAGCGACAACAGAGCAGTGGCTATCCGATTCTGAAAATCAAATAACCACCACCCGGCCACCCTGACAGACGGCTAAGTGGTGGCTATCCGATTCCGAGAATCGGATAGCCATCGCCTAACTGCCCGTGGGGGTGGCCGGGAAGTGGCTATTCGATTCTCGGAATCAAATAGACATCATTCGGCCGCTCGTGGGGGTGGTGACTAATAAAATTACTTTTTTATCGGTCACCACTTAGCTGCTTGTGGGGTTAGCCGGGTGGTGGTTATCTACCTATGAAGGCTAATGGAGATGGGTGTTTTTGTTTTCATGCATACTACCACTTAGAGGGTTGGTAACCATTCTTTTTTAGCTGTGCCACTCTCTCAATCTGACATTGTAACTATCATGCCATGCACTGCAAAATGGAGGGTTCCCATAGCCCTTGTTGCATCCAACGTCTCCATGATTTTCAACAAGCACAACAAGGGTTAATATTTTCACAATATGGCCACAACTGAAATTATGACTATTTGTTGCATGTTGAGGTATGGAACTTGAAATAAAATTAGGGTTTTATGTCTTAATTATACTTCTTTCTCGAATATTATTGAATTTTTTTCTTTGCTAAAACCCTGGGAGATGACATTGAAATTTGTTCCCTTTGTAGGCACCTCTCTCTCTATTTTTGGTTTATTTTATGGAAGTCTAAACTAGATTTCTTATATCATGATTAGAATACATTTTATATAAATTAGAAGGATATAAATTTCAATTAGTTGTGTATTTGCTGTGAATATTTACATCTATTTTTCATGTCATGGGAAGATTCACAAACTAGAGACCTCGAATTGCATGTTTTCTCTTAGAATTATGTGGTGTTATCTTTGTGTTAAATGAAAGAGACCTAATCTTTTTTTAAATTTCATTATGGTTGGGCACCATAGTGAGAATTGGGTCTAGAGGAGCTCACAAGTTAGCAAAGTTTTCATTCAAATTGTGGAAATAAATGAGGTTTCCATTGAAACTGAGCATATCTTCCTATGTTTTGTTTTATCTAGTGAGCATAGAAAAGTATCCCTAACAGACATTGTCAATTTTTAGGCTTTTGTAATCAACAACTGGATATAGTGGCAGTATATGGTATGGTCTACTCCTACTGGTTTTTGTCTCAGCAATTATTTATGAAAGTTCTTTTTGAAGTATGACCTAAAAGTTTCATTGCATAGAGAAAACAATGCATAACAAGTTGCCTGACTTCATCTCTCATCATGGATAATAATACTTTCAATTGTTAATTATGTCAGTAAAGGTGGCTCTCACATCAAACAATCAATGAAATCAAATGTAATGTCTAGTTGCTTATATTCAAGACAAAATAGGAAACATCCAAATGGTAATAGGAATGCAACAAACTAATGAAAGTAATTCCCTTAGAATGAATTATTACTGATCAAAAGTAATCCTCACAATTAGGAGGCATATGTAATACAATGGGTTGGGGGATGTCTTTACATACACAATGGGTAGGATTGGAGATGTTGAAAAACTGATTGGGACAACAACTATTCAAAAACCAAACCATGTAAAACATTAAAACCTTTATTCCAAAGTTTTGATAGGCTGGTTAGCAAGTTTTGTTAGACTAGAACAATTCCTTAAACTTGCCACTTGGTCTAATTCCTTAAAATCACATTCTACTCCATATTTTTCTTTCTTTCATTAATTTATTTCATTAGCTAATGGAGGATTCATCAAAAACGTTATTCACTCTACTATTTTTATTGCTTCAGTTGGACTTGATTATTTGAGATTTGATGCCTTCTTTCCTTAATTTATCATTTGGGATTGACAGCAATTGCTAAGGTTTACAATAATTACAAAAAGGGGGATAGTAACTTTTTTTTAATTTTAGAGGAGAATCTGCAACATGTCCTATCCTTGGTTGTGGTTTCCAATTTATCATTTGGGATTGATGACAATTGCTAAGGTTTACAATAATTAGAGAAAGGGGGATAGTAACTTTTTTAAATTTTTAGAGGAGAATATGAAACATGTCCTATCCTTGGTTGTGGTTTCGAATAAGTGAAATTTTCTCTTTCTCGTGCCAAGAAATAGAGGGAATTCAATTCTTCAAGGATTGTTTAATAGTGACACAAACATACAATCACAAATTCCTTCAAGTGATATGTTAGGTTTGATGGTGAGCTATTTCACCAAAATTTCCTATGACTTTCTCTAGGCATTATTCCTCAAGAGATCATGCTATTTGGGTGGGATATTCCAAGGTAACACTAAATCCCTAGTGTACAACTTAACAATGCATTAACCTCATTAATTAACTAACAATATATTTTCCATATTGTGATGGCTATGTTGTATTGATGAAGCATGATGCCATTTTCTTGACCATTGGAATTGAGATTGGGGCTTTGATGGCTTCCATAAATGACCCTCCACTCTCATTTATCACTGTACAAAGCTGCT
The DNA here is from genome assembly GCA_000404065.3 of Pinus taeda. Lineage (NCBI taxonomy): Eukaryota > Viridiplantae > Streptophyta > Pinopsida > Pinales > Pinaceae > Pinus > Pinus taeda. The sequence goes on from APFE031382804.1 coordinate 7,983, forward strand.
GAAGGAGGGTTTCCGACTTCTACCACTAGAAGGGGATGGTGCCATTATTGGAACATAGTCATAGCTACACATAGGATAAATATTAACAAAAATAATTTTAACCTATGATCATAGAATGAAGTGTCAAGTTGTCAACATCTTACATTCACTAATCTGTGCCCCTGTAAACATATCCATTTTTGGACATAGTCTAAACATAAATCAGACAACCAAAGGGCAGGCAACTAGCTATTGCTAGATCTTGCAAACCCCACAACAAATATCAACTAGTGGCTAGTTTACATGCTCTAATTCTTCTTTATTTCAATAAAAATTATCGTGCACATCATCAAGTAATAAGGCTATCCTTGGTGAATCTAAGATAACTATGCAAGAAATATGTCATTTTTTACACTATCAAGAAAGCATGTAAGGATTAAGGGAAAAGAAAAATCGAATCTAAAACTATGCAACAAACTTCATTTTAAGGTTTGTTGTCCTTCTTTTAATTTGCAAAAATCTACTACCACACACTGAAAAATCATTACCCTGCAACATTATGATTGTGGTTGCTTCCAAGATCATTGTTTTTCTAACTATCATAAGTAGATTTTGCACTCAAATATTGACCCTAAATCCTAGGTAGATTTAAATATTGAAACTTATCAAAACAATAGCCTTCAAATACCAGAATCTAAGAATCTATAGACACATACTGCAAAAAAAAAATAAAAGTTGGTGCAATAACTCAAAATAAAAGCCTTGTTAATCTTAACTGAAGCCCTAACCTAGTCTAATTACCGAGTGCGCTCCAACTTCATGGATAAAGTATGCCAGGTAAGTGCATATGAATTGGAATATGATTGGAGCATGCAAGAATGCATCCAATTCCCTAAAATATCTACCCTCTACCTAAGCTTCAACTTTATTATGCACAAGCCCTTCAATTAAGTAGGGATCTACTTTCGTTGAACTAAATTAAACTGAATCTGAATTCAAAATTGAGCTAAAGAAAAATTGGAATGGCTAATTCTGAAACAATGTGCAATCTATAATTTGCTCAAGGTGGCAAAGTTGGAAATATACGAAGATAGGTACATGGATCAAGAATCTCCACACTCTATTGCAGGTAGGGTACCAAAACATATTGTTGTTGTATGGATATACAATAGGTTTACCCTTATTGTTGTTGTATGAATCTACTATTGTACCTGCTTACTAAGTGTGCCTTGGTACTGTGGAGAAAACGATTAGAGATAAACAAGATAAAAAAAAAAATTAACACCCCCATTAGTGTCGAAACTGTTCTCCACCAAACCTAGTGTCTTGTTGAACATTTTTAACTTCCCCTTTGTGAGGGTCTTAGTGAATATGTTTGTAACCTGCAAACTTCTTTTATAATACTCTAGAGCCACTACTCTCTTTTCAACTATGTTGTGAGGAAAATTGTATTTAATATCAATAGTCTTGGAGTAGTCATAGAATGCTAGATTTTAAGAGTATGATATGGCACTGATTGTCTCATAGACCATAGTATGATTCAATATCTCATTTGTCAGCTATATTATCAACTTGTGAAGCCATATTTCTTCATAAGCAGCAGTATTTGTTGCCATGCACTTTGGCTTAGATGAACTCGATGTGAACGATGATTGCTTCTTTCTAAAATCTAAACCAAGATTTCACTAGAATCCATTTCACATTTGGAATCAAAAACCCCATATGGCATCAACTTACCATAATGTACTATTCCCTTTAAGTAGGATAGTACATGTTTTGTGGATACCTAGTGACTCTGCCATGACATAACCATATATTGGCTCAAAGTGCTTACTAAAAAGCGTATATTAGCTCTGGTATTAACCATATACATGAAAGATCTAATCCATCGTTTATGCATCTAACAATTTACCAGATACGAATCCAAATTAGGATTCAAAATCATATTAGGTATCATAGGAGTAGTTAATGGTGTATAGTGCATCATTTGAAACCTCTTTAGAATATAAACTATACACTTACTTAGGTATCATAGGAGTAGCTAACGGTTTATAGTGCATCATTTGAAACCTCTTTAGAATATCAACTACACACTTACTTGGGCTTTGCTAAATTTTCCTTGCATCCTGCTATGAGCTTCTTCGGACCAAAACAAGTAGATCAAATCTATCAATTAAATAATACAAAATGGGATATGAAGAATTTTTTAAGCCCAAAAGTAACATGTACTCATTTATCTTGTAATGGAAATCACAAAGTGCTTGCTTCAGCCCATGATGGATTTTATTTAATGTGCACACATGAGTCTCTTGTCCATGCACCAAAAATCCTCTCAATTGATTAATGTATACTTCTCACACCATTGAGGAAGATTTCCTAACAAGTGAGGTGTTTTGAAGTACTGAAATCTCTTGCAACTAGAGACTTGCTTTCATGGAAATGTTGGAGAGACGAGGCTCTAAATAGCTTGCATGGAAAAGTAGAGAACATATTGACATTCCTAGGAGGTAGAGAGTTTGATGATGGATGACATGATAGGTCGTGCTATTTTAGAAACATTTATTTTTAGAAATTTATTTTTAGTAAGTGTTTCCATGGGAGATATTTTGGCATTTTGAGATTCCTATATATTAGGAGGCTCAACTTGAATTTTTGAGAATATATTTTTTAGAATGGGTAACTACTATTTTTAGTACACCTATTTTGAGGCAATTACATGGCCTTAACTAAAGACCCCTTCATATATGGAATAGTGTTAGGATAGTGTGAGAATGCTTTATGAAAATCAAGACTAGATCTTGCTGATGGTATTGCTGACCAGTTCATCAATAGGAACCTCATTGCTCCACTCAGCAATATATAGATGTACGTATGAAGGCACACCAATTAGCAGAGATCTTAGTATAAATCCTCAGACTTCTGCATATTTAGGACTCTAAATCTTGATAAAGAAAATACTTAACTAATCTTACTCCCTCTTTACTCAGGATACCACAATCCTCAGCTTGAATTTCCAGAGATGGTTCATCAATATTTTATATGATTAAACTTCCCTCAAAGTATCCATATAGAAATATTCTTAGCATGAGAACCATTAAGTTTGAAGATAATTTATTAATGAAATTAAGCATTCCATGATTTGGCAATGCATTTCCATAAACAACAATGTCCTTGTCTATACTTGAGGGGAGGGTTAAATAGACAACTCCCTCTGAGACTAAAGATATTTTAGAGGTGATTTTCTCATAAAATGTCATAGACATAATCAGTAACCAACAATTCATGAGAGGACCCTATCATGGACCAGGGAATCTTAAAACCTTACTCCTGATGTTTTGTATTCTCTATTATATCTTTAACACAATGATTCAATCAATTATTTGAGCTATGTTATAGCTGTACCAACATCTAAGTATTGTAATGAATACAAGGATTTGGTATATTAATATATGCACGCTATAAATTATATATAGAAAAACATCCTCAGATTTGTCACCGTCAGACAAGTTTTAATATGAACACTCTTAACAAGATATTTTTTAATGAGGAATTTAATACTCATTATAACTGTAGTATATATTATATACTTCATCTAGTGATAGGTCTCAATTTTTTGATTCATACCACCCCTTATTTTAGTTATCATTCTTTGTTCAGACTTTAGCCATCACAACATTTAACTTATAACCATAACTTCATCATGTTGTATTCCTTCAATTCAGTCAAATTATGAACAATATTGGCATAATAGTTTGTGATCTCCTATAGAATTTTGATAACATAACCTTGGATATCATGTTGTAACTTAGCATGACACATATTACTGTAATTCAATCACTTGTAAATTGAGTAATATGTAGAGTATCTCGTGGACTTCTTAGATCAAGGTCATCAACCAATAAATGTAGTTTTAAGATATTTTAAACATTTTCATCTCACAATGAGTGTATACCTATCTTAGCTAACATATTTATTGCAATATATATTAGAAATCCTTAGAATGGTGACATAACATGGCTCCTTAGATCCCACAAAGATATTATTTGGATATGAGTCTGAGTTCAGCTTCTATAGGTGACACACAACTCCTTAACAAAGATCTAGAAATTGATGTCATAAGCAATATTCTTCAACAAAGAACTGTATTTGATAATAGAGGAGAGTCTGGCAAATTTCTAATACTCTCTTCGAGGAAATATTTACTGAGACACAAAATCCCTTTCTTTGTTGAGGCTTGATCAAAGCAAGGCACAAACTCCCTCTTGGTCAGATTATCCTTCTTACTGCATAAGATATAGAATTGTAAAGAGGATCTTGGTCTCCATATCTTAGATCATGATCCTTCTTACTACATAAGATATGGAATTGTAAAGAGGATCTCAGTCTCTATATCTCATATTTGTACTGTATCAACAAAAAATATAGGTGTAAACCAACTAGGTTCCATGTGAAATAAGTTGTAGTAGGATTGTTCTCATTGTATTATTTCATATAGGGATGAATCGTACTAGGATTTTTCAATGCATGCTCTTGGCCTTATTACCTAATCAACACATACAGGACCTTTTCTTCAAAGATAAACAAGAATATCAGTGTATTAAACCACCCTTGACAGGTTAGCTTCTTTAGAAGACAGGGATGGGATATATATATGATACCAGGTCGTAGCTGCTCACATTTTCTACCAATGGCTTCAGATTCAATTTTTTCTTCATGAATAAGCACTTCAAGAGTGTTATAACCCTTATCCAAGACTAAAAATTAAAAAGGAATTGTATTTTCTTCTACTCACAGATCAAAAGCTGTCAAAAGAGAAAAATTGTTTTATTTTCTTTAAATTGTTCCTCAAGGTAGGACTTTGATTTGCTCATAAAAGTTTCACTGATTAGGGCCTTCAGTTATTCCAGAAGTAGCTTTGTATATTCTCAGGGAATCACCCTCATTAAACACTTCATAGAGGCTAATCAACGGTCCTTGGTAGCTTCATCAATTTCGTTTTTGGGACTTGTCATTCCTGTTACTGCAATTACCTCAAAGAGTTTCACAGGACCCCATAATCTAGGGAATAGTTCTTCAATAGATAGGGACATCATACATATCAAGTTCTCCATATGATCGAGATCACTATGTTTCTGAAATGATATCTCAACCAGGCATTAAATGAAAGTGATATAGCTTTGAAATGGAGGGACAAAATAAAAGTAATCAAACCTTTGATCTAAGGAAGACGAAGTGAAACTTAAATAATCATCAACATATCCATTTCAAGAGTATATAACCATAGGTTCATGAGGTACACCAATTTTTATTGATGTGATAGAAGTTCCGACTAAGAAACTTTCAATGAGATGTAATTTTCAGCCCACAAAAATCCTTAACATGTGGTACAAAATTTCTCCTACTTAAGTTGAAGGGAGGCTGAATAGACTTAGTAATCAATGACCCAATTCAAAGGGCTACAATGATTATGAAATGTCAAAGGTCATAGAAGGATTCCTTTAGATCTAATTTAGAAACCAACGAATATGCCTTTAGAAAAACCTACATACATAAGGATGATATGCCTTAAATTGGCTATAAGATATGCCACAAATAACTTCACTTTTGCAGATATTGTGGTTCAGTACCATAGTCTACAAAGCCTTTAAATCACAGACAGAATGACCAACAAAATCATAGATACTTCATCCTTCTAGATGTAGGGTGATGCATTGTTGTAGGGATTGTTGCCACCTCACTCTGATACCATGTTATTTTTTGGTTAACATGATCTTTTCTTAAGAAAATTACTTCAATGTTCCACATAGGCCCAAGTTTACTTCTATCTCTTTGATTAGAAATCATATAAATCTTTATCAAATTGATAGTAATTGAGGAAATATCTAAAATAACATAAGATGAAGACAAGCCAAGACAAAATACACAGAAATTGGCTCAAGCCAGGGAAAAATCGCAAGATAGGAAAAGAAGCTCGGTTCTGGATCCATTAATTTAGCCTCCTTTGTTTAAGAGAATAAGCCCAAAAAAGTCCAAGAATTCTTTGACCCATGCCATCAAAGTGTAACCTACACATGTCACAGTGCATCTGAGGGATGGGCATAGGGTGTCTCTTCTCTACATGTTCTTCAGCCCTAGGTGGATGTGTCTAGTACCTTTAAAGACTACATGTGAGATATCATGTTCATTGTTGTCTTCATGCTTGGCCTAATATTTGATGAAAACTTCCATTGATATATTTTTTTGATAACTCACAAAGAAGTGGTTTAGTTATTGATAGCTAATTCACGAGATTGTTTTTGCCATACTTATATTTAAACATTTCTACATTGGTTTAATTGGTTCAGCTACCTTTTTAGTTGTGTGGTCATAAATTGGAATCACAAATTAAATTGTTGATAATTATTTTTTTGGCCTGAGAATAGGAATGAGTCCTTTCTACCTTTCTTTTTATACATTTTTCATTAGCACCTGTATCTTGTTTTTTTATTTGTTGTCTTATTTTGCAGTTGATATCACCTCAGGAAATCACTAAAGATATTATCCATGATGTATTTAAATGACTCACTCATTGTGTCTTCGTCATCAATGGTCATTAGTGAAATTTCCTTCCTTTGTGTATCAAAGAAATCATAAAAGGAAGGGAAACTCAACGCTCATTCTTATCTGGTCTCTGTTGGTAGGATGGTCAAGGAAATAAACAAATTTGTTTCATGTTATATGTTTTAAACTATATTTGTTTTTTTTTCTTGTTTGTTTATATAATGTAGTTATATAGGAAATAAGTTATCGATTCTTTACCAAATTATAGTATATCAGTGTTTTGTGATGCTACAATGGGAGGGCAGATAGAGGTGCCTACTCACCAACTGTGTTTTGGTCATCCATGGTCATTACTACAATTTCCTTCCTTTCTATATCAAATAAATCATAAAAATAAGTGAAACACAATAATGGCTCTCATCTCGTCTTTATTAATAGGATGGAAATGGATGGTCTGGCAATTAGACAAATTTATTTCCAGTTCTTTGTTTTAACCTGTAATTTTTGTTGCCTTGTTTGTTTATATAATGTAGTTATATAGGAATAATTTATTGAATCTTTAACAAATATTATAGTATATATGGGTTCTATGATGCTACACATGGAGGGATGATAGGGATCCTGTAATATTGGTAGTTTTGAAAATTTGGTCATATTGGAGGATGATTCAGATAAATGTTTAACACAATGTTGGCACTTAAATGGTCTCTATTAGTAGTTAGGAAATGGATTGTGGTGTAGAAGATAAGACATTTGTTTTATGTTCTTTGCTTAAAGTGTAGTTGTTGCTAGTTTTTGTTTATATAATTGTAGCTGTATAGGAGATAAGTTTTTGAGACTTCAAATTTAAGTCTCTTTGGGTTTTTTGATGCTTCATTATCATAAAAGTTGGTTGTGGGGGGAGGGGGTGATCAGGGTACGTTGGAAATTTATTTTTTTCAACATGTAAGCATATTGGAGGAGGAATCTAAAAAATGTATAGCTATTCAAGTCAAATGTTAATTTTATTTTCCATGTCTCCTTAAGAAGTTTTTCTTTTAATCAATGGAATGAACTATCACTTCTTGCAACCTGGTTCAATCATCTCTATAATTCTTTTATGGAATATGAATCTTTCTTAAGATTGTTTGTTAATATCAATTAAAAAAAACAAAATTAAATATTTTATGGGGATGTACCAAGATGGAATTTCATCATATGAACTATTGAACTCTGAGACTTTAACATAAATATCAATTCAAGTAAGAATTCTTCTACAAAATATAGTTTCGAGGGACTCACTTATAATTATAATGTATGTATTAAAAAGATTATATGGAGCTACACTTCAACATAGCTTGTGGTGTTTGGGGAAGTGAGAATTTCCTGTACCTTCTTCCTAACCTCAACTCCAATAGAACACAAGCCTTTACCCTCATGTATAATTAGATAATGAATGGTCCATTATACTCCCAAACATTCTTAGTTGTTAAATGATGGATTGCTATTTCCTCCTGTTAAATTCTACACCAGTTTAAAAGGGGCATCTTCTCTGATAACCTTTCTTAACTCTTGAAGAACACATTTAGAGGTACAGGTATTCTCCAATAGAAAATAAGGTATGCATTGAAGTTACATATACTTTACCTCTGTCTTATCCACCGAGTTTATTAGTGCTGGTATTTTCTTCACTTTTCGATTTACCATTGAAATACACACATTTATCAGCTTGTGCTTTATGCGTTAGTTTTCTTAGTAAGAAATAGATTTTGAAATTAAAAATGACATCCTTTGCAAAATATGAAAAAGATAACCATTTCAATATGATCAAATGGTAGAAGTACGTAAATTGACATTCATTTCTATAAAACATTATGATAGAATCACATTAACATTATTAAAGACTAGGACATGCATAAGCTTTCGATGGAGAAAAGATTTTACATTACACTACGTTAACAACTATCTACACAGTAATGGAAATTCATTAACATGCCACCAACAACAAAATTTCGTATATTTGGTCTACAAATTTGCCAAAGTGAGTTGACTTACCACATTGGAATTTTCCAAAGCGAAGAGCTAGAACTATGTCTGGCAATCCATAAATGCGAGTGGACAATTAGAAAACCAACAACATAATTTCCCTATTTCATTCTTGGAATTTGCCAAAGTGAGTTGAGCTACCCCATTGTAATCTGCAAGCTAAGTTCCCATACTGAGATTCAAATCCAGGAAGCTCCTCAAGTGGCTAGTCTATGTAACTCCATCCTTCCCTCATCATACATTGTTGGTAGTGTATAGATCCATCTTGATATCAAATATATTGCACAAAGAGAAATAAAAAGGTAAACAGGTAAACATTTAGGTGCTTAAATGTTACATCAGTTGATTATTAACATCACTCATCTCCTACACTTAACCTCAAAAGTGTAGCTCACTCACTCTGTTCTTGATTCCACTGCATATCGTTTGTCCTCAATCTTCAATCCATGAAATAACTATGATGTGTATACATAAATTGAAACCCTCAAATAACTAGCCCCAATATGCCTATCTATCTATGATCCAGAAACAGAAGACCAGTCACTTTGTCATTGGGCACAATACATATTTTACCCATCTTTCCCCTATTGGACAGAATTTGCAGTTGACGAAAATGTTAGAACTAGGGTTTGTGTAGGGAAGCCTTTTGAAGAAGGTGTTGGAGCCCATCAAGGACCTGGCTAACCAAGCCAACATTCACTGCCAGGCTACTGGATTCTTTGTATAAGCCATGGATTCATCATGCACTACTATGCCTACTCTATTGTTGAACTTGGGATCTGAATGCTTTAAGCATGATGGTTTTGATTGGATAGATGTGTTCCAAAACATCGATATTCGAGATATGATAGTGGTGTCCACTCCAGGATAAAGTTTTTCTTAAAATATATCTCAATATTGGCGTAAAAACCTTCAAGAATACATACCTTTGAAATTGTTGTGTTTTAATGTGTTTTAACTATTTATGGTTGCACACTGTAGAGTATACATGGAAAATATCTGGAGTCAGTGTAGAATAGACATGGAAAAGGTGATGGAGTTCAAGATGAAGATAGTGCACATAATTTTAATAAGTATATGGGCACAACACAATTAAAAATTAAAATACCATGCCATTGCCAGAATACTCATTTGAAGATTTTCTCTTATTTACAAGGATATTACAATGCCATTGTCTGAATACCCATTTGAATATTTGCTCATATTTGCAAGGATCTTACCTCTATTGCGGGAGATTCATATTTATCTTAATCCTCATGGGATTGGTGAGAATCTCATCTCTCTTGGTGCTCTGCCATCCAAGTGATTTATTTTACTAATTTATTTAATAACACATTTATTTTTCATATTACATATCACCTAGCTTTCCTCAGCTTAGGTTTACAATAATTTAGCACACAAGGGAGGATATCACACCTAGCTTTAACTCATCTTAGGTTTACAATAATTTAGCACACAAGGGAGGGGTGTTACACTATCACATTGTCAAAATCTTCATCCATAGAACTTGAGAGTTCATGGACTACATTATGGTCGTCATACATAATTTTCCTTAAATTAGACATAACATTTAGCAGGATGAATCACTTGTGTTCATTATTCTATGACCATTATATATTTCATCTAATGTGTTTAGAACTCTTTCCCAATACTCTAGTATAGTTTTCCATTCTTTTGTAAGAATGGGTGAATCCTCATTGTTGATAATTCCTTTCCACATTTTTATCTATGATGTTATTCCTTCCTTTAGTTATTTTAAGTAGACATAATTGTCTTTGTGACAAAAGAAACATGGCATCCCTATAGGTAGTTTAGGTCGACATTCATCATCTATGTGACACAAATCACCTAATTATAACCTCTAAATATCTCTTATGGATTTTGTGTATCTTAGTATTGTAACATTATTGAGAATGTAAGAAATGGGAAGTATCAAACGTTAATATCTTCAACTAGTGTATTTTCCCCCTCCTTGATGTATCCATCAAGGAAACATTTGAAGTTATACACCTTATCAACAAGTTTAGTTGGAAACATTTAATTTTCTTCAATTGTGCAATATGTATCCATGATTTCAAGTAAAGAATATACATCATTACATTACAAGTTAGAAGAAATTATTTCTTATGTTCCAATTGTGTCGTGAGAATCCAATATGAATAGCAATGAAGACACCAAGAGCAATTAACCAATGGAAGAATGAAAAGATAGTGATTCTTCTTATCACTTGTTGAATTATCCAATTGTAACAAAAAATGTGGAGGAATAGGTTTAAAATAAACATTATGATTTTTTTATCATCCATGACACATAAAATCAACCTTGTACACTTTACATTTTGCGTAATTACAAGCGTTAAGTATATCCATATACATATCAATATGTGGGTCTTCCAAATCCCTCAAACAATTTGCAAGGTATGTAATATTCAATTTTTACAAAATATGTACAAATGGTAGAGAGAAATGACCAAAACCTCTTGTCTCATGCCCATGTGCTAGCATACTTATCAATGTCAAACATAAATTTTCTATTGAAATAAATATTTGTTTGACATGTATCATTGGGATTGAGATTCTTTTTTTGTCCATTTAATAATGGATAATGCCAAAATAGTCATTTGAAAACTGCTCAAATATATGTGTGCATAAAAGAAATGTCTTCCACACATAACATTCTTGGTATGCATGTTCAATATACCTCATGCCTTTTCTTCCAACTCTTTTGTACTCACTAACTTCATTTTTTCTTCCAACACAATACATTCAATGCATTTACTAAAGTTGGCGCTCTTTGAAAATGCCACACCACGAAAATGAGAATTCCAACTCTTGATCATTATTGGTTGTGATAATGATCGGTAACTAAGATTTTTAAGAGCCTTATTGGTCTATTTTAACAAATAATTTTTCGCTTAAGTTGAAAAGAACAATATTGACGGATAAAAATTCCATCTTCTTCAACTTGAAATGTTTCGTTCGGTGAAAAACATGAATTATCCATTCCAATCTTGTACAATATTTCTCTTGGTGCCACAATGTGTGCACATTATTTACCGTGAATAGATTTAATATGTCAAAGTTTAAAATAATGTTGGTAGTCATAGATGGTTCTTGGAGGAATATTCTGTATCTTGTACCATGCTCTCCTACAAATATTATTTCCTTTAAATCTCATTTAATATACTTTCGAAGAAGAGTGAATTCAAGACAAATTCCCTAATACAATTTATATTTATGTCTTTCAAACCCCTTCTAGCTACTGCAATGACCTTCCAATCCACATACTAAATACTATATTGTTTGCAACATTTAGTCATTGTGAAAAGTTGAATTCCATTTTCTTCATCTATTTTGTATTGGCATTTTGCAAGTTTTTTTGTAGCCATAACTAGTTCAATCCTTTTATGAGCTTGTTAAATGCATCTCAACTGATTTTATGTATCTTTCATTATAATTGTACTCATCTATTCTATTTGGAGTACATGTTTTGTCTATAACACCCCATATTGACATTTCCTTGGGTGGTTCCTTGAACTTTTCCTTGACCTTTAAAATTCCACCTTTGTTGTCCAACAACATAATTATTAGACCAATAAATATAAATGTTCATAATTATCCCAAATCCTACATATTTGGTATTGTTTCCCTATCTATTCTACAAAACAACAAATTGTATTCCACCTATTATTTGATCCTTAGCCATGTCATCCTCATAGGCATTAACTATCACCTTTATGAATGCACATGTGTGTTCCATTTCATTCATGTGTAAATAAATCCTTTTTACATATCAAGGTAACCCTGTGTTGGGAATATTTATGGCATGATAATGATAGTAAGGTCCAAATATGATTCTGGAAAAATCTCAATAGGATTCCAAGGCACCCCCTAGTGTATGCTCAAATCCTATTGGATGTGGTAGAGGAGAATCATGTTTTAATACCTTCTCAAACATAACTATTATGCATCCTTTACATACCATATTTCCATGCACCTTGTGCCCAATATTTGTATTCTATATGGATCCCTCACCAACTTTCACTCCATGTCACAGAATATATACATTGTCTCCAAGAGAAAATGCAAAAGAACCATTTTCACCTATAAAACAAGGTAAATGAGATTTGTATTTTCTTAAAAAAAATTAATATACTCCTAATAACACTAAATACATGCTTCAAGAATTTTGTTTACCAATGCTCAGCCTCAAATACATGATCTTCCATTGATGTGTGTCCCCTTCATCAACATCCTCTACAATCAAATGTGGTTGAGTGGCATCAATTAACATAATTATAACATATTGTACATAAACCCTTTATTGAGCATAGTAAGTTCTATTATTTGTAAATTCAAGCCTTCCAAGTCACATAAAATGACCATTAGTCAAGATGTAAATTTAATCCCCTTTTTTTCCAAATTATTTTTTCCGTTGTAACTCATACCTATTTTGTAACAACCTAATCGTATTTTTATATTAACGTTAAACCATGTAAAGTGTGACTGTATATTTTAGGCAAAACACAACGTTCAAAAAAGTAATATCGATGAAATAATTTAGAATATTATGGTAGTCATTTTATATTTATTGGTATATATATGCATATGCATAACTATTAGATATAGATTTTAAACCATATCAAACTATCGTATTTAACTTTGACAAATGGCACTTGTAATATTGATGTACTTGTACAAATAATGTTCATAAGAAATTTTTAGAATTTGGAGAACCAAAGGATGGTCCTTTGTAAAATGAAAGAATGTCAAAAATTGATGTTGCACAAGATTTAAAAGTTTTATAGAGGTTTTTCTTCAAATAAAAGTTTTAGTGCTATATATAATACATAATTTCACTTTTATTCTAAATGTTTCGCAGTAAATTCCAAAACTTTAGTTTCATTGTTAGCACTCCCTACCTTTACATATATGAGGACATACTATTAGGGATGGATTAATAGGGATGTTAAAATTTAGGTCTTTGAAAAGTGTAGACTTGATTTTTGTTAGATAGTTACATTGATGAAAAATATTGTGAAATTATGCATCTATAAATTAGTGAAATTGATTTTGGAAGCTTATAGATATACAAGAGAAAACTAATCCATGTTTCTAAACAAATTGTTCTTGTCACTTTATAGTTGCATACTTGTGCATTAGAAGAAAAGTATAGAATACATCAATAATACATTTATTCATAAACTCTAAAATTAAAGATTATATTTTTTTTCATGGCATAGTCCCCATCATATGTGTTTTAAATTATATCACAAAAAAAACATATCTCCAACGACAACATTTTACAACAAAACAATTCTACCAATCATAGATTTCTTCCAACTCAAACACAAGCATGTTTCCAGTAACAACACTACAATGTTATAAGAAACCTAACACCCGCAAGATTATTTCTAATGAAAACAACCAAGTAACGAAATTTTAGGGCGAAAAAAATCTAGCACCTACAATATTATCTTCTAGCATAAACATAACCATGTTGTCAATAACAACATTGCAATGCAAGACAAATCTAGTGCATTCTAGATTGCCTTCTATTAGAAATAAAAGAAAAAAGGTAGGCAAAACAAATTAAATGTATGCAATGTGTTTATCTTTGTGCAAGAAGGAAATGTAATATATTTTCTTTGACTTTGAACACATGTATTTATTCAAGAAGGAAATTTAGTTCATAATATATTTTTTTCACTTTGGAATGTCCATGTTTGTACTATAAAAAAATATATTGCATGTTAGATTTCTTTTACCCTCTAATCCTTTTGTTTGTGTTAGAAATAAATCTAGCATGTGCTAGATTTGTTTTAATCTACAGTGGTTTTGTTTGTGATAGAAACAAATATATCATGTGTTATGTTTGTTTTACTCTAAAATTCGTGTGTTTTACTTCAAAATACTTTTGTGTTTTTCCTTAAACTAGGTTTTTCCATTTACCTTATAATGCTTATGTTTGTGCTAGAAATAAATGTAGTAGATGTTGTATTCATTTTATGTTGCAATTCTTGTTTTCGTGCCAAAAATCAAATTTAGTGCATGCAAGATTTTGTTTACTATGCAATACTTTTTTTGTACTATAAACAAATCTAGTGCATGCTAGATTCATTTTATCTTGAAATTCTTATTTTGGTACCAAAATCAAATTCAGTGCATGCAAGATTTTGTTTACCCTATAATACTTTTTTTTGTACTATAAACAAATCTACTACATGCTAGATTTATTTCACCCTGTAATGCTATTTTTTTACTTTTGTTTTACATTTCAATGCTTTTGCATTTGTTTTTCCTTAAAATATATTTTCCTTACCTTACAATCCTTCTCCATGTTAGAAACAAATCTATTGCACACTAGATTTCTCTTTCTAACCTTGCAATGAATGCGTTTATGCTAGAAAATAAATCTAGCATAGATTAGATTTATTTTACCTTTCTATTCTTTTTATTTGAGCCAAAAACAAATCTAGCTTGTTGTTATGAAACCAGCTCACAAAAAGATAGAAAAGATAGATCAACGCCTTATAATTCAACCTCTTAGAGGGGGCAACCTCCTTTACATTACATAAATGAACAATTCTTCCATGATTCAAACGACAAAACCTCCTTTCTATATATAGGAGTCTAAGGAGTCACAATATAACCCAGCCGACCTAACAATAATAATATAAATCCACAAAAATAACAATAGAGGGATTCTATGGGGAACATTAATAACAATATGGGGAAAATAGGGGCACAACAATAGTAATAAGGGATACAACTAGAATAGTAATAGGGTAATCACTAGTATTATAGGGACCTAACATGCCCCTCTCCTTCAGAAAAGTGTTATCCTCAACACTTGAGTAGTTCTAGATGCTTCTGTATAAAATTCTCATCCTCCCATGTGGAATCTTCAGTGGATAAGTTCTTCCACTTGATGAGATACTCCGAAATTGATTGATTTCGTAGCTGTCGAATTCTTGTTTTTGTGACTGCTTTCGGTTCCAATATAATTTTTCCTTAATCGTCAAGTTCTGGAAATATTGTTTGAACTAGGAACTTATTTCCTATAACCTTCTTTAAACATGAAACATGGAAAATTGGGTGCACTCAAGAAGCTGCAGGAAGCTCCAATTTATATACCATCATACCAATCTTTTGCAACACCTTGTATGGACCATAATACTTTGGTGATAATTTAGTATCCTTCTTAGCTTGCTTGAGGGACATTTGTTTATATGGTTGTAGCCGTAGGAATACCCAATCACCTACACCAAAACTTCTTTCGTTGCGATGTTGATCTGCCTGTTGTTTCATTCTATTCTGCGCCAACATGAGGTTATCCTTTAAAAGTTGGAGGACTTGTTGTTGATGCTCGATGTGATGTTCCACTGCTTGAACCTTAGAATTTTCCCTTAAATATGATGTGATGGCTAGTGGCTGATATCCATAAAGTGCCATAAATGGGGTCATTTTTGTTGTTGTATGGAAGGAAGTTTTATACCACCATTCAACTAGAGGCAACCATTTGACCCATTATGTATGCTTATCAGACACAAATCAACAAAGATATCCTTCCAAACATTTGTTTACTATCTCAGTTTGCCCATCAGATTGAGGATGATAAGATGAGCTATGAGCTAAC
>APFE031382804.1:29598-46842 GCA_000404065.3 Pinus taeda
GTTGCACTTGGTCTCATAATTTTGATATATCATGTTGCATTTCTTCCTCTTCTTCATGATTCATGCTAGAGCTTTCAGGTTGCTTACTAGGTGTTTGCATTTTCTTTCCTCGACGCATCAACTATTGATAATAATGCTTTACTATGCCCTTTGAATTCCTTCAAACTAATTTTTTCAAACCAAGCTTATGCAAAAATTAAAAAATTAAAAAAAACTACACACATTTTTTCACTTTGTAGGAGCTTGATATTGAATCTGATGTATCTTTTTAATTTCAAATCATCCAGTTTTGAAATTGTGATCTATGATAGCCCTCTGCGTCCTCTTTCCAATTCCACTATTCTGATCCAAATTGGATTCTCCAGGGAAGAGTTATGTCAAATCTCCCACAGTGACCTGATTATAGACTAGTCCAGTAGAGTGAACTTGTACGACGTGCCACGAGCCACTGTTTCGACCTTTGGCTCTAAAAAATATATACAAGAAACTAAAACCTGTCCTCTTTCTGTACCTTCTTGTGATATTTCAATCTGATGCTCAGAGAGAAAGTTATAACGTTTTTCCTCAAGTCACTTGTTTGGAATGTAATTTAGGAGTTTGCAAAAGTACTAACTTCCTCAAACCATATCTCCGCAAATATAGTGCAAAAGCTCTGAAATTCAGATCCAAGGTTCAGTGTGATTTCATCTCAAATGGGTTTTTTTTAGCTTCTGAAACATCGCAGAAAAAAAATTTATAGCGAAAATTCCACGATGACCTATTTGAAACAGAGAAACCCTAGAATCCAATGCTTTGATACCAAATTTTATGAAACCAGCTCACAAAAAGATAGAAAAGTAGATCAACACCTTATAATTCAGCCTCTTCGAGGGGGAAACCTCCTTTACATTACATAAATGAACAATTCTTCCATGATTCAAATGACAAAACCTCCTTTCTATATATAGGAGTCTAAGGAGTCACAATATAACCCAGCTGACCTAACAATAATAATATAATAGCCACAAAATAACAATAGAGGGATTTCTATGGGGCACAGTAATAACAATATGGGGGCAATAGGGGCACAACAATATTAATAAGGGATACAACTACAATAGTAATGGGGTAATCACTAGTATTATAGAGACTTAACACTTGTGCATGTTTTGTTTTACCTTGCAATGTCTATATTTTTTCTAAAAAAACTATAGCATGTGTTGGGTTTATTTTACTTTGCAATGTTGGTGGTTTTTCAAGAAAGAAACTAGGGTGTATTAGATTTACTTTATCTTGCAATTTTTCTTTTTTGTGAGAAACAATTATATGGTGCCTTAGATATGTTTCACATTGCAGTGTGTCTTTTTGTGATAGAAATATATATATTACATGCTCAATTTGTTATTCCCCTCAATCATTTTGTTTGTGCTACATTTATTTTACCCTATGATGGTTTTGTTTGTAGTAGAAACAAATCTAGTACATTTTATATTGGTTTACCCTACAATTGTTTTTCTTTTGCGACAAAAAATTCTATAACATGCTCAATGTGTTTTATTTTGTAGTTCTTGTTTTCGTTCTTTTGTTTTCCATAGTCTAACAATTATGCTTTTTTCCTTGAAAGTTATGGAAATTTTGAAAAAATCTGGCATAAATTTTTGTAAATCCAAGTAAAAGTTGTCAAACTTCATAATTTTAGGTGCCCTAGAATATTTTGATGGTGGTGAATCCATTTCCACCATCAAAAACATGATTCAAACACTCCCTCTACAAGATTTTTTGAAATTATTTTTCCTAGATTCCGACAACTTTTGGTCATCTGAGCAATTCCTTTACCTCTGTAGATGACTCCCTTTTGTTTTACACTATAATTCTAATAACTATGTTGGATGTTCCAACATGTAAGGTGATTACCCCAGTAATATGTCCCAATTAGACCTCAGACTATTTGGTGTATGAGTCCGAGCAGTGGGTCATATGGTAATTCCTTGATTGAGATTTCACACAAAGGTAAGTAAGATAACTTTGTTGGTAGCAAGGGTGTGATAGCCGTAGTGAGTCAAGGAAGGTGCATGAGAGGTTCTAACACATGGGGATTGAGATGAATGTGCCCCTTGGAAACTTGTCATAGCACTCGGCTTGGAAGGGAACACATGAGAAAAGATACATCACAACATGGAAGGAAATTTAGTAAGAAATCCAAAGTGATGGTTAAATTAATAGCACATTTCCGAAAGATTCATACATACTTATACAGAATATTCTATACATGCATGTGTAAGAAAACCAATATATCTATATATATATCATTTAGAGTAAAGTAGACAGTATAGAATACAATACAACATATGCATGAAATGTGCTAGCTCTTGTTATATTAGGAATTGTAAGTTCCAGTGATACAATACATCCATGTACAACAACTAGTTCCAATAGGGGAATGTTATAGCCACAACCGCTTGCTCCTCCAAAGAGATGTATTAGCTTTGCGTGGCAGAGAAGCCAAGGCTCATTACAATATTGTCCAAGCTCTCTCCAAAATAGTATTATCAGAAGCTTAGCTAACCAAAATCCCTTATAATGAGTTATGAGGCAATATTTATGGAAAAGGGTGGGGTAACTCTTGAAATTCCCCTTTGTGATTGTTCAACTACCCTCATGACTCTTTATCTACTCTATGACTGTTACATCCAACTATCGACACTTGACATACACTTGACAAGACATTATATTACAATGCTTCATATGATGTTCAAGTCACGTCATCACCTCATGGCTTGAGTCTCCAAAGTTTCTTTTATCACCAGTGGATTTGCTTGAGTTGCAACATTGTTCCGCCTTTGTGTTGTCAGCAACATTCCTCTTGCATTCATTGCATTCACTATGCTGCCTTCAGTTGTTGTTCAAGATGATGCTCACTATGATGATGCTACCATCATATCTTGATGTCCTTGCCTACGAACAACTTGATGTCTTCATGGGTAGGAAAGTTCATAGGCACTTAATCGAGTGCATCCCCAAGTGTGCTCTAAACAGTGTCTTTGTCTCTACTCTCTCGGAAACCATTGTACATATACTACTTAGAGGAATATGAACACTTACGATACGTGGAGACATGGAAACACTCATGGCAAGAAATATTTGAGTTGAAAACCAAAATTAACATGATAACTGACTTACAACATACATGGGTAACTAATCATGAAGGTTGTGCAATTTTTGTGAGGTCGGGAGACTAACTACCAAGATTATGCAAGGCAGAGTCTGGACTACTAGAATGATGACTGACTGTTGAAATTTTTCAATGCAGAGTCCAGTCTCACTGCTGACTATTGGAATTGCACAATGCACAATCTCAGCTCGCAATGGCCACAGGCTCAATGACTACATCATGCAATTTTTTGGGCCAATAGTTATTGTCCCTCAGAAATGTGAAAAACAGTCCTGGAGGGAAGTGCCTAGGAAAAATGTGCATTTATGGAGAGGAATATAGGGCCTTTTTTCCCTGGATTACGTAATGTTGTCTCAGTGAAGGCAGAGCCCGAGCCAAGGTTTGTTAGACTCACTGACAGGCAACTGAAAGAAAATGTGTTAGTGAATGCATGGCGAAACTAAGTGAGAGAATAAGTGATTGATCATGCATGCAAACATTGAATGAAAGATTCAGTAAACATATCAACATGCATGTGGGTGAAGCCAGTCGCCAAAGCAGTGACCATTTGTGAAAAATAGTTTCATGCATGTGACAACAGTGAGTAAGCAATGAAAACTGAAACGGTGCTAGTATAAGCTAGTATGTATCAAAATGACAACAAGCACTCACTAAAATCAAGAATACAACATTCATATGAAGTGAAATATAAAAAGTGCCAGAAATGCAACATAAGACATCGAAATCAGGCTTACCCTGAAACAACTAAGTCGAATGTGCCTACAACTCCTAGATGTGATGTGGGATGTGAGAGCTGTAAGGTTGATGTGAGGAATGAGCTCTGCAGTCCTCCATTGATGAGTTTTGATCAAATTGAGGTTGTCACGAGTATGCCACAAATCTAGGGAAAGTGACACTTGGTGGGAGATTTATGAAATGGTCCGTGCATGTGACCTCCAACTACCAAAAATAGGTCCCTAAAACAAGGAATACCTTTTCATGCCACCTTGGGAGAAGAATTCCATGCATGCAAGTCTATTTTGCTCAGTCCTAGAGGGAATCGATCAACTCAGCTACATATGCAAGAGGCTCCTCAACTTCTTGGAGAAAATGTGCATTTCTGGCTTGGAGCTCACGTGGTTGCTCAGAAAAATTACACAAATTCTAGGCAAAGCAACTGATTGCTGCCCAGATTTGCACAAATTCTGGGTTGAGCAGCCCAATTCGAAAGGATTGCACAATTTTTTGGGTGAATCTTGCTCAACAAAATTGTGTAATTCTGGAGCCGAGCAGGCTTCCAGTCAAGAACACGTAATTTCTGGAGGGAAGGTTGGTTTCCCTCCAGATTTACACAAAGTCTTGAAGGACTTACTCATCCCGCTGCTCGACCAAGTCCAGATGAACAGCCTATGAGGCGAATGCATCAAGGTTTGATTGACAAGTTTTCTTTCTCTAAGAAGATCACTAGAGCTTGTGTACTTAACAAATTGAGACATGGTGTTGTGAAGTTTGGTATGGAGGCTCCAAAACAAATCTAAGGCAAAATTTTGGAGGGTGGTTATAACCGCTACAATAAATTCTTTTGTCTTTTTTCTTACACTAGACTCTTTTTACCTTACAACACTTGTTTGTTCTAGAAACAAATATAGTGAGTGCTAAATATATTTTGCCTTGAAATTCTTGTGTTTGTACTAGAAACAAATCTAGCACACCCTATCTTTGTTTTAACATATAATACCTTTATTTGTACTAGAAACAAATCTATTCCATGTTAGATTATTCTAGTGTGCAATGCTTTTATTTGGGCTACATGCAAATCTTGTAATGCTTTTGACTATACTATAAAAAAACCCTGAAATTCTTTTGTATTTTCCCTTTCATTATACTTGTTTTTCCTTACAATTCTTATGTTTGCATTAGAGGCAAATCTAACATGCTATATCTGTTTTACCTTGAAATGTTTTCTTTTATGCTAGAGGGAAATGTAGAGAACATTAGATTTGTTTTACTTTATAATGTTTCTTTTTTTGCCAAAAATAATTCTAGCTTGTGCTCTATTTGTTTTAACATGCAATACTTTTGTTTATGATAGAAACAAATTGAGTGTGCACTAGATTTTTTTTACATTGCAATACTTCTAATTGTTCGAGAAATAAATCTAGAGTGTGCCAGAATGATTTTACCTTGCATTATTTCTTTCGATTTTAAACGTCTAATATTATCTAAATTTATTTCCGTTACAATGCTTGTTTTTTGTGATAGAAAGGAAGATAGAACATGCTAGATTTATTTTAGCTTGCAATGCTTGTGTTTATGCTAGAAGGAAATCTCGAGTGGGTTAGATTTATTTTTCCTTAAAGTGATTGTGTATGTGTTAAAAAAAATATAATGGTTGTTATATTTTTTTACCATGTAATGATTATGGTTGTTAGATTTATTTTCCTTGATTTTTTTTTTAAACATGGGTGATGAGCCCCAAATTGGGTAACTTATTGGGCTCATTTTTCCTAATTTTTGTTGATCAATCTAGTATTTTTCATAGTTTATGCATGTTTTTTGAGTATGTTTATGTTATTTGAACGAATGAGGGTGGTCACTTTACCAAGAAGGCTAATACGTGGTTATTTCAGGTTTTTTGGACAAGTTTTGGAACAAAGCGAAGCAATTATGAGCCAGAGGACAGCCAAGCATGAAGGAACAAGGGGGAGGGTTCATAGGAAGGATTTCTCTTGCATTAAATGTCCCTTCCTCAAAATCTCCACCATCAACTCGGATCTCAGCAAGCCACCAAAACGAATCCTAAAGACAGCCGAGCAGCTTGGTGAAAAGTGATTGTTTACTAGCAGTTGGGACAGCCAAGCCCCTTGAGTTAAGGAGGGCTATCGAGGCCCCTTGTAGTGCATAAATAGGAAGGCTTTCAGCCTTCATAGGTTACTTCTTTGACTGTTGTATTTTGCACAAGAGTGCTGCTATTTTCTCAGCTCATTTTCGTAGCTGCTGTTGTATAACTTTCTTATGAACATGGCTATTTTTTAGTAATGGAAAGCAACTTTATTTGGCATCAGTTCTGAGTTTCTTTAGAAGCCTGCAGCTCTTGGGGTTGGGCCCAACCCAAGTACCAAGGCTTCCTTCATGTACTGTTATTTTGTTTTTATGTCTTTGCAAAATAATTTCTGTTAAGTAGATTAACATCTTGCTGGTTACATAGGTCATGGTTGATGATTAGATAGGATTTTCATGTTCAGATTTAGTTGATAGATTAATAACAGGGAAGAACTTTAGAAAAATGCCATCAAGCACCTATGATCTCACCTCTCCCTCATTGGGATCGTGAGCTGGGACAAAGGTGACATTGCTGCCAACAAAAACATTGTCTTTGCTTCACCATGCAATTAGTAGTGTTAGATTTTTAGTTTTTGAACTTGATATCAGTTTTGGTTGCATGCTTAGGGTTATGATTGCTTAGTTGCATAGTTATTTCAGCTGGTTTCATTGCAAATAAACTTATGTTCCATTTCTTTGCTGTTATCTAGGTCTGAATAGACTAACATAACTAGGTCTTTGATTTTCCAAGTCCTTGTTTGTTTCGTTCGAAAAACAACTTGCAAAGCACCTGTTATCCTTCTTTATCTACCCATACTCAACCAACCCTACCTGCTCCATCCTCCGACCTAGATTCTTGCCTCACATTTTCCATTTGCTCACTCTGCCCTAAATTCCCATATTGTTGTGCAACATTGCCCTACCTCTCCTTGAACAAATCCAACCATCCTCGCCACTTCTCAGATCCATTCCCCATTTCTTGGACCTCCTCACACCCTTATCTCACCTCCATACCCACTCCTTCATCTTTCTTCCTCCATCCATCCTCCAAAATCCCATTTCTGAACATCCTGTAGAAAATTACAGACATCCTGTAGAAATTCCAGAACATCCTGTAGAACCCCTGCAGACTTCCTGTAGAAGCTCATGAAAGCAGTTTCTTGATAGCCAAACTCTATGAAACTCTATAGAAGGTTGCTAGGGACCCCTTAGGCCTCCCTGAACCTTCCCAACCTCCTGCAAGCATTTTCTCTCGCCGATCCACCTCTGCACAGTCCAAAACAGTGAAAGCACGTGCATGACAATTTTGACAACTTATTCAAAAATACAAAAAGATGTTTTCTTTAGATAGAAGTAGCTTAGACACACATACTTTACCTTCTAGAAGTAATGGAATCTCTTTCAATAGCTTGTATCCTCCTTTTCACATCAGTAGGCCTAGCTGGTAAAATTAGGGTTTGCTAGGGTTTGCATTTCCTTTCAAATTTTCAGTTTCTTTCTACAAGTAGATTAGCTTCCTTTGAGTTAGCTTTCGTCCATCAGTTAAAAAGCTTCTTCTCATAGCTCATAGAAGTTGGCTTAAGCCCCTAGCGGACTTGTGCCAGCTGACCAAGTGACAACTGCGGCAAGAGCTAGTACTTTTGCATACAACACCGTCGCTTCCAAGTTTGTTACGAACTACCGGGTTGATAAGAGTAAAGAAGGGAGTCCCAGGGGTTGCAGCATTATTGCTACAATACTAGAGCCCACCATTCTTTTTGGCATCGTTTTCGGGGAAGCATCAGAGTATTTGTGATTGTTGCTTTTCTTTTATTTTCTACTACAACCTTCTTCCAAGTAGTTTATTTCATTTCCATTTTGCAATTTCATTTCCGCAAGAGTAGACTAGACATTTCCTGCTTTCCTAGACTAGCATTTCAATTCTGCAAGTGTAGATTAGCATTTCAATTCCACAAGCGTAGCCTAGCATTTCATTCCTGCAATTTCCTTTCAGCAAAATAGATTAGTCATTTCCTACTTTCATTTCAATTCCACATTTTCATTTCAGCACGCTATATTTTAGTTAGTTGCAATTCAATCTCTTTCAGTTTTGCAGGTACAAGAAAAAACAAACAAACAAACAAAAACAAAAAAACAAAAACAAAAAAAAAAACAAAACAAAACAAAAAACAAAAACAAAACAAAAAACAAAAAACAAAAAAAAAAAGCAAAAAACAAAAAAAAGACAAAAATCTTTCATTTCATGCCTCGTAGAAACAGAGACAATACTGGAAAATTCCTACCTAACACCCCCACTGCACCACTGAGTCACCCTTCTCTCTTCTTTGGTGGCCGTGATCCAAAAGAACCTATAGGTGAACCTCCAGATATATACGAAGATCCTATAGCAGAAGAAGAGTAAGAGAACATCCCTCTTAAGACCATGGCTGAACATAGAAACGGTATAGGAAATGACGAGAGAATAGAAGGTGCCTTTTCCATCGAAGAGACCAATGGGGACATGAAAATGAAAACATAAGTCCCTCAGCCTTACCTCACTTCCATGGATTGACCACTGAAGACCCTGATACCTTCCTGTTTGAGTTTGTTGTCCTTTGTCGAACTTATGACTATGCTAAGGACGAGAAAAAGTTGAAACTCTTTCCTTCTACCCTCAAGGATGTAGCACTACGCCGGTTCATGGGGTTATATGAAAACAGTATCACCACCTGGGCTCAAATGCAGCAGGCCTTTAACAACAAATATTGAGACTACTGTAGGTTAAAGGAAACAAAGGGAGAAATCTTTCGGATGACCATGGGAAATGATGAGTCTTTAGAAGACTACGAGGAAAGGTTCCAGCTTAGTTATAAACGGGCCAGGTGCACACTTGACCCTGAATCTCTGAAGTTGGTTTTGCTCTGAGGAGTCCCTGAAGACCTGCTAGATACCCTTCACTTACTAGCTGGAGGAGACATCTACCAACTACTTTATGAGGACATAAAGACTGTGTTTAGAAACCATTCTAGGGCAGCCCAAAAAGGAGGTAGGGGGAATCCACTTTCAGCTAGTACCACCTTCTCCAAGCATGAGTTTGCTAATCAGATGGAAGACTTCAAAAGTGAGATGAGACAGACCATTGCCATGCAACTTGATACTTTCCGAATCCAACAAAAGAAAGAGGAAGCTGAGAGGGCTTTGGTCATTTTCTGTCCTAGATGTACGAGAAAGCACCCTAAGAACGAGTGTCCAATGCACTTAGTAGAGGTATGCTTCATTTGTGAGGAAGACCACCCCACAAACCAATGCCCAACCTTACCCGGATTTAAAGCCATGTACCTAGGGACTGAGGCAACCGTTGAACCTCTCTACTTCCTCAACCAAAGGAGGTCGCATTAGCCTAGACCTTACCAGCAGGGGATGCAAGAGACATCCCAAGCTTATTATAGCCCCAACCAATCAGCTCATATACCTTCTTGGGGTCCCCCTGATCATCCTTCCTGGTCCGCACCTCCTCCGTGGTCTTATCCATCTCAATACCATACTCAACCTCCTGCTCATTCGTTTCCCTCACCTGTCCAGCCACAGCCTCAGTGGAATGCACCTCGGTAGGGGTGGAGGCCCCAATACAACTCTCTTCCCACCATTTTTCCTTCACCACCTACTCAACCACAACCATTACCTCCTGCTCCTCCAAGGCAACCCCAGATGCTTGCCCAACCGAACCTGAACCCCAACAACAGATAGGCCCAGCAGGTATACACTGGCGAGACAACATGCCCTACCTATGCTGTGGAGATCCAAGAGATCAACCTGTGATCTGGGAAGGTCCTTCCAGATCGCCAACTTCCTCCCACGGAGGATGAGGAAGAAAAACAAGAAAGTGAACCCAAACCCATTCCACCCTTTCGTGAGTGACTAACAGTAACCACACAACCAAACCCATAGGAGACTAAACTTCTGGGAGAACTTAAGCAGTTGTGTGTGAAAATACCCCTTCTCTAGGCCATAAAAGATGTACCAATATACAAAAAATTGATCAAGGAGAAGTGTTGCAGGCACCTAGGCAGGTGCAAGAGAGATGCCTAGACTATCAATGTCATAGGACAACTGTCTGATCTAATGTTGGGGCAAGTAATCTGTCCAAAATATTTGGACCCTGGGAATCTTATAGTTGATGTCCACATCAATGGCACCATAATCCCCCACACCTTGATTGATCTAGGGGCTGCCATTAATGTGATGACTAGGGACACTATGCTTCAACTCAACCTTCAGAGTTCCTTAAGGAAGACCTTGACTACTGTAGTTAGCAGACCGCTCCACCGTGACTCTCGAAGGGATTGTGGAAGATGTCTTGGTCTCCGTTGACTCTTGGGAGTACCCTACAGACTTCTTGGTCCTTCAGCCAAAGGCAAAACTCACTAGATACCCTCTCATCTTGGGAAGGCCTTGGCTAGCTACTGTGGATGCTTACATCAGTTGTCGAGCAGGAAGCATGACCATCAAGAATGGGCCTATGTCCAAGCAGCTAGTCCTCTATCCGCCTGCCCAACCTCTGCTAGAATATGAATTACCACTTTGGTTGGAGGAGGGAGATGAGGACGAGGTCTACTCTGCACCTTTGTGCACGGTATAAGCCACCAGGGGAGGCCCTCAAACCGAGGATGACTTGATTGAGAATTTGATCCAAAATCCACCTCCTAGTGCACTATCATTAGAAGAGTTGGTGGAAGATACCCAAGCCAGTGCTTTAGTGGACCTCTATGTGACTGATCCGACCTCTCCCAGAGTTAAGAGTGTGGAATTTGGCCCTGAAAGAACATTAAAGATCAGCTCCTCCTTATCTCCCTCCCAAGAGAACGAGCTGTGTAGCTTATTGAACAGCCATTTGGATGCTTTCGCTTGGAGCTATAAGGAGATGAAAGGAGTCCACCCTTCGGTCTATACCCATCACATCTACATTAAAGAGGATTGTAAACCAGTTAGGTAGCCTTAGAGGAGAATGAATCCAGCCCTTAAAGACATCGTTAAGGAAGAATTGAAAAAATTGTTGGATGCAGGATTCATCTACCCTATCTCCGATAGTGAGTGGGTCTCACCTCTAGTGCTTGTGCCCAAGAAAAATGGGAAGGGGAGAATCTATGTAGATTACCGAGAACTTAACAAAGCCACCAAGAAGGACCATTTCCCTTTGCCTTTCATAGATCAAGTGTTGGATGGACTAGCAGGGAAGAAGTTATTTTCTTTCCTAGATGGGTTTAGCGGGTATAATCAGATCCAAATCAGCCTAGAAGACCAAGATAAAACCACCTTCACTTGTCCATGGATTACCTTTGCCTACCAGGTCCTTCCCTTTGGGTTTTGTAATGTTCCTGCCACTTTCCAGAGGGCGGTATTGAGCATATTTTCTGAACTGGTTCACGATTCGGTAGAAATCTATATGGATGATTTTACTCCTTATGGGTCCAACTTCCAAGAATCATTGACTAACCTGGGAAAAGTTTTAGCCAAGTGTATTGAGATGAACCTATCCCTCACTCTCGAAAAATTTGAATTCCTGATGACTGAAGGGACCGTGCTAGATCATACAATTTCTCAGCAAGGATTACAAGTGGATCCTAACAAGATCACTATCATCCAAAAGGTTCCACCTCCTCAAAAGGTCAAAGATGTTCAAAGTTTTCTAGGCTTGGCAGGATACTATAGAAGATTCATCAAAGATTTCAGTAATCTAGCCTCGCCATTGTTTAGCCTCTTAGGGAAATATGTTGAGTTTAAATGGACTGATGACTGCCAAGGGGCTCTGGATGAGTTAAAAGTTAAGCTAGTATCTGCCCCAATCTTAAGAGGTCCAAACTGGGCCCTACCGTTACACATCCACATTGATGCCTCAGACAAAGCCATAGGGGCAGCCTTAGGACAAGTTAAGGAGAAACTACCATATGTCATATACTTTGTCAGCGAAAACCTGTCTAAAGAAGAGATGAACTATACTGTAATCGAGAAAGATTTCCTGGCTGTAGTCCATTCCCTGAACAAGTTCAGACACTACATCACTGGTTATCAAACATTCATACACATTGATCATTTTGCGATTAGATATTTAATGAATAAGCATGATGTAGATGCTCATATCATTAGATGGTTACTTTTGTTACAGAAATTTGATTTGACTATTGTTGACAAGCCATGTAAGGAAAATGTTGTTGCTGACTTCCTATCTAGATTGGATTTGCCTGTAGGTTAAGAAGGGACGGTGGATGACCAGATGCCAGATGAACACTTGTTTGCTATCACAGTACTCTCTCCATGGTTTGATGATATAGAAAATTACTTGGTCTCAACACAGTTCCCTCCGCATTTATCCTCAAAGGAGAAGAGCAGAATTGTGAGGAAGAGTGCCCCATTCACTTGGATCGGGGGCAACCTGTTTGAACTTGGCCCAGATCAGATATTGAGGCATTGTGTTAGGGAAGATGAAGCCTTTGACATCCTCCTAACATGTCATGATGGGCCCTGTGGAGGCCACTTTGCAGCAAAAAGGACTACCTTCAAAATTCTATAGGCAGGCTACTATTGGCCTACTCTCAACCAAGATGTCAGGAGATACATCCGCCAGTGTGACCGATGTCAGAGGATGGGGAAACCGACTCCAAGGGATGAAATTCCCCTCCAACCTCAAGTGACCTTTGAGCCATTTGAGAAGTGGGGCATGGATTTTGTGGGTCCTATCAACCCTCCTTCAAAGCAAAGGTCTTACATCATTGTGTGCACTTACTACCTGACAAAGTGGGCAAAAAAAAAGGCAATCAAGGTAGCAACAAAAGAAAAAGTGGCTAAGTTTTTAAGGGAAAATATCTTCTACAAGTTTTGCTACCAAAGAGAGTTGGTCACCGATCAAGGAAGCCAGTTTAACTCTAACTTGATTGAAGACCTTCTCGCTCATCACAAGATCAAGCACAAAACTTCCACCCCATATCATCCACAAGAAAATGGGCAGGTGGAAGTCACTAATAGAGCATTTGAAGAGATTTTGACTAAGGTGGTGAGCAGTAATAGAAAGGATTGGGCAGATCGCCTGGTTGAGGCCACCTGGGCCTACAACACCACTTGGAAAACTACAATAGGTTTCACACCTTACGAGCTGGTCTATGGGAAGAAATCTTTGTTGTCCATAGAGTTCGAGTACAACACATTAAGGGTGGCAGCTCAGCTGGACCTAGATCTCAGCCATGTTCAACGTGAAAGATTACTACAGCAAAATGGATTAGACGAACAAAGAATGCAAGCCCTCCTCCACTCATAAGTAGTCCAACTTCAGAGGAAGATATGGCATGACCGACACCTTAATGAAAAGCAATTCCAGCCAGGAGATTGGGCACTGCTATATGACTCGAGATACAAGGATTTCAAAGGGAAACTGAGGACAAGATGGTTAGGACCATATGCAGTGGAGAAATGTAATGAAAATGGTTCATTCCTCATCAGGACCATTGATGAAGAAGCCATCCCCATGCTCACCAATGGGCACCAATTGAAAATCTACAGGAAACCTCTTTCGAGGTAGGAGTTCTTTGACACTTTGGAAAAATCAGTGCTGGTAGTGGAGCAGGGCTCTGCCTCTATTCCACCTACACCTTGATCATCAAAAAAAAAAAAACACAGAAATAAAAAAATATCCTTGGGTGAAAACCTCTCTGAGGCGCCCAGGGCAGACAGTGAGGGTGAAAACCTCATGGAGGCGCCCCAAATGTCTCTAGAGAAATAAAAAAAAGGGGAATAAAAAAATCCTTGGGTGAAAACCTCTTTGAGGCACCCAAGGCAGATAGCAAGGGTGAAAACCTCATTGAGGCACCCTAGCTATCTCATCAAAAAAAAAAAAATACAAGACTAATCTCTGTGAAAAATTATAGGTTGTAGTGAATACTTTGCAGGAAAAGAGGGGCACGCAAAATGAGGACAAGAGTCCGTACCAAACTCCAGGACATCCCTTCAGACACTCCCTCCATGGGCACTCACCTCTCCTAGGATTTGGTCACATTTAGGAAGTTTTGGGCTTTCTACAGGAATTTCCAGGCTTTTCTACAGGAAGTTCCAGGCGTTTCTACAGGAAGTTCTGAATTTCTACAGGAAACATACTGTAGAACCATCGGACGATCCAAATTCAATTTTGAAAGGGAATATGATGGTTGGGATCAGTTTTTAAGGCCTGCAGCCACACCTCTATTTAATCCAACACCATGTGGCACCCTGTTCCATCTCTTTCCACCTCCATTGCACCCACCTGGTTATGTGTTCCTGCACAGTCATACAAAGAGCCCTATTTTCCTCAGATTGAAGAAACTTTTCCAAGTGAAAAATCAAGCAACAAAGGCTTGCGCACTCTACCTTTTCAAGCTCCATCTAAACTCTTCATCAACGCATCTAGTCCTTGTCCGCAATATGGCCCTGCTCGTTTAGCCTGCATCCCAGGAGGAGAAGTAGCTATAGGACATCCTACAGGAATCCTATAGCAGCTGATCCCTCTGGAGCACATACTCTGGAAGCAGGGGTAACTGAAATCAACATAGGGAACATGAAAAAAGGCTCCTCTTGGATGTGAACACCTCTTCGACAGCTGAGACCAGACAGAACCTGTGCATGCAGCATTTACGACTGAAATATTGGGTTCCAAAGCCATGCATGCAACTTGAGCAAATAAAAGAATGGGCTCTTGCACCCGTGCACGAGGCAACAGCAAGCGAGGCAGTGGTTCCAAGACCAAAGTCTGCATAACGCGTCCATGGCCACGCAGGTGAGTGTCTAACCTTATTCGTCAATTGCATGAACTATACTTTGAAAAATTGCATGTCTGTGAAAATGGTTGGATTGAACGAATTCGGTGGCCACTCAACTGGCCACCCTTAGCCAGTTACACTGCTTCGTGGGATCTAAACAAGATTAGTTACGTTCAAACTCGCCAACGAGCTGTGTAGCCGACATGTGTGGAGTGTCCAGTCAAGGAAAATTGGTGGATTAATAGTGGTAGCAGCAGTTAATGGCAGAAGGGAGGTAATGGCGGCTAGAGACACGTAGAAGAATGATGGCCATGGTTGGTTAACAGTTTGGTCTGGCCACCTCACCCCCTCGCCATAAATTGCGCTGCAGTTCAAAATGTTTGGCTAAAGATTCGCACACACGCTGATCATTTGCATTTGCAACGTCCTGGCCGAAGTACTCATCCTTCGCTTCCACACTCTGTTAACCGTCATCCTCCACCGAGATTTTCGGCCTGTTTCAAAGTTCTCTCGTGTCTCGAGCTCGTTTAGAAGTGTAAGAACATCCTACAGAAGCCGGCAAGCATTCTACAGGAAGAAGTTCTATAGGAAGTACGGCATAGCCTTCCGGGACAAAGAAGCCTAGGTTTTTCTTCGACAAATTTGAAGTTCCAAGGGAGGTAGGCTCGAAAACCCTCTCCCATGCATGGTATATTTTGAAAGGTGGTGAATTGCACTATCTGGAGTAGGAGAATTAGAGACAAGTATGCCTATGAGTCAAAACCAGTGGTTTTCCTATGTGTCGCACGAAATTTCTCAGTTGGGTCTGCGTCAAATTTCCCTTCCACGATTCCTGCTAAAAGACTTTTCCTGTAGAAAAGATAAAGAAATATGAGGGCTCGCCTGTATAAAAAAAAATTGAATTTGCACTTTTGTATGTATGCTGGGAGTAAAAATTGAAGTGTTATACCCTGTCTGTGGAAACCAAATTTCTCCCTCCACACACGGACAGCAGAGTTTTGGGCAGCAAAAATAGTAGAACCGAGAAATTGGTGCGAAGTTAAAAGTATAAACACCTGGGAGATCATGTCTTGAAGTTCAAAGGAGGAAACCATAGAACAGCAGTCCCTTTCTACTTAGAGCATTGAAACAACACACTCTCACCATGCCAGAGGGTTTTATCAGAAAGGAACCCTCGGATTCCAGAAAATTGCATGAACATCCTGCAGTGGTGGACCTCTTCACCCGTGCCAACTGGATGACTTTCTATGACAAAATCCAGGGCCACAATGATGAGATAACGGAGTAATTCTTAATGTCCTTGCAACCTGAATCAAAAACACTGACCACTGTGAATTTCAAAGGGTTGACCCTGTAGCTTACCCCTGAACTCATTAGTCGGGTTACAGGTCTGCCATTAGGGATACCCTGGAGCAAAGAGGAAAGAGCATTAGGCCAAAAAGCAAGAAAGAATTCTTCTTATTCTGAGGAAAGTTTTGCAGGAGACAAGAATGGGGTAAGGAGGGCCATTTTACATCCTCTGTGGAGCGAAGCCAGTCTCCAAATTATGAAATACATTACCTATGAGGGGTGGTTCAGTATTGTTTACGGCTATCATTTCCAGTCGCTGAAAGAACTAAGACATGGGTTGAATTTACCCCCAGAGCATAAGTTAAGCATGCCCTATTTTCTCTTGCAATCATTGATTGAATGTGGCACAAAATTGAAGGAAGGGACACCAGATCAGCTAGCCCATCATGGGCTCATCAAGCTTTTGGTAGAGGATGCTCTCCATACCCACATTGTCCCCCTCTCCTAGGAGATTTTCTGCAACATCTCCAGAGATGATGATATCTGAATCCTGGCCTAGGAACTCACCTCATCCAATAATGAAGAAGGGAAACACCTTGAAGCCGAAGTGAAAGCCAGTGGACAGGACAAACCACCACAGAAAGAGTAGAAGGAGAAACAAGGAAAAGGCCAAGTTGTTGAACCTAAAATTTTGGGAGGACCAATGACACAAACACCCAGGGAGAAATGACTGCAAAGTAGAGCAGAGAGGACTGAAAAAGCCCAAACAAGGGATATCACAACCAAGGCAACCAAACAGGAATTAAAAGAAAAGGCACATCCAGCCAAACGAGCAGAAACAGTTTCTACAGGAAGTCTGAAAATAGCTTCTACAGGAAGTCTGGAAACAACTTCTACAAGAAGTCTGAAACCAGCTTCTACAGGAAGCATAAAATCAAAGCAGAAAAAGGAGAAGTCTCTTGAGATTCTGGCCAGGGAGGCAACAGTGGTGCTGGTTGCCTTGAGCACAACCCCAGAGCAAAAAGGGAAGCGGAAAAGGGAGCCTTCTATGTATTTTAAGGCAAGAATAATCATGCGAATAAAAACTGGCAGACCCCAGCCACAGTCAAAAGAGCCAATTACGATTGTGGACACCCAAATTAAACAAAAGGAAAGGTCTCCCTTAAAGGCATCCATCACCTATGAACGGGGTAGCCCGAAGACGTCCACCGGGAGAGAAAGGATTAAGATGATGGACACAAA